>CM076583.1:920802466-921083266 GCA_034641835.2 Pinus albicaulis | reverse complement strand
TGGGCCTATCTTGGCCAATCCTACTGAGTATCGTCAACTCATAGGAGCTTTGATGTTCTTAGTGAACACCCGTCCGGACATATGTTTTGCGGTGAACACTTTGAGTCAACAGATGGTTGAGCCTCATCATTTTCACTGGGTTGGTGCCAAGAATCTTTTGAGATATCTTCGGGGCACGATAAACCATCATTTGAGATACCTTCTTAAAGGTGTAATACTGCGTGAACCTGCGGTACCGATTGGGCGGCGATTGGTGGATACGTAAAAGCATATGGCGATCTTCTTACAATCTTTGGCTGCTATCATGGATGGCGGGGACCCGATCGGTACAGCAGGCTGCCATGGGCGGTATTACTTCGTGCTTTGTTGTGAAGCAGTTTGGTTGCGGAAGCTCTTTAGTGAGCTGTTTGGACATGTGCTAGATACCACTGTGATACTCTGTGATAATCGGAGTGGGATTCGTATGACTGAGAATCCTGTGTTCCACGACCGATCCAAGCATATTGATATCAGGTACCACTTTATCCGGGATATGGTACAGCGAGGCGCCGTAAAGCTCGATCATATAGGAACTGATGAGCAGGTCGCGGATATTCTCACTAAGCCCCTGGGGAAGGTCAAGTTCCTAACCTTCCGTGAGAGTCTTGGTGTCGTGGAAAGACCCTATGATGTGGGTCCTGTTGGACGATGAGCTTTGGGAGCTCTGGGGAGCTTTGGGGAGAGCTTCTTGGAGCTATGGGCAACCACAAGGCTAGGCTTGCCAACCTTGGTGGTGTGCTTGGACCCCACCGTTGTGATTTTGAGTTGGTTCACCTCTCATTTTCTGTGCCCCGTATGCATCCTACCCATTGAGTTCGGGGCTCATGGGAAGTACCTCTCATTTGGCCAATGAGGTGTGGAAAAGTTAGAGACTATTAGCAAAGACTGATGGACGCATCAGAGATTGCCGTACTCTCTATCTAGGATGGCACGGTCCAACCACTTGATCTGGGATCAAGATTTGTGAGGTCTGGGACCTCTGGACTGACTATGTCGGTCGGGGGATGATGTCTTTGTGACTGACCCACTTCTGTTCTGAAATAAAGAAGCCAGCAAAGCAAGTTTCGGCGGGATGACGCACGATGTTGATTGCACTAATAGATGGAGTTCTCCCTAGTTGAGAGGGAGTGTTAAATTTGGACAACTAGGTCCAAACTCCATATTAAGATGCTTAGATTAAGAGGCTAATATTTTTATTGGATTCCTCTTTCTGAGAGGTGTAAAATCCATATAAAATATGTCTTAATCCGATGAGCAGAACTTATATTTTGAATTTATTATTTTTAATAAATTATATGTGCAAGGTCGGCCAGTTTTGTAATGTAGGCTCGCATGCCCAACGGATGTGTCACACACCCTCATGATGGATATATATACAGGAAAAGTTGGAGAGATTTTCATCATCATCACAACTCACATATTCCTCTCTCATCTTAGAGTACGAGCTACCAAGAAGGACAAGTTTCAGCCACACGTGTGAAGGACGAAGAGGAAAAACTGTACGGCTAAGCTGAAGTACGGATTTGCTGCTGCTAGGGTTTCGCAGAAACTTTGACCAGCGTTGACTTTGGTCAACGCTTGGTCCAAACAAGCTGAAATTTGGTGGAAGGTTCGATTTATGAAGGCCGTACTACCTGGCACAAAAATCGAGGTCAAATGGTTGACCGTTTTGCTGTTGCGTTGACTTTTAGCTTGCTGCCCCTGCGTTGACTTTTCAGGACAGCGTTGACTTTTGCAAAGTTGACTTGGGTTGACTCATCTACAGATTGAAGGGTTGTTGTGACACATGCTGGGCTGGCTGACCAAAGGAGACTTTGCTGGTTGAAGCATCCTGTTGACCGCCGAAACGAACATACACATTTTCCCTGTTTCTGATTTGTCTTCTGTAAGATCTACTTATCTGTTCTATCTGCATTTTGCTTAACTACTTGTATGATTGCAGAAAGAAAAGTGAAATTGCTACCAGCATAGAACATCTACAAGCTATGGTGACGGTAGTTCACGATACTTTATGTCAAAGGTTGGGCCATATGAGCGAAAGAGGGTTAAAGATTTTGGCTGATCGCAAGTTACTTCCTAATCTAAGGTCTGGAAAGTTAGATTTCTGTAAGCATTGCTTGTTTGGAAAACAAAGTAAAAAAAAATTTAAAACAGGCAAACATACTAGTAAAGGGATACTTGATTATATTCATTCAGATGTTTGGGGTCCAGCCCCTACAGCGTCATATGGTGGCTCGTCATATTTTGTGTCGTTCATTGATGACTTTTCTAGGAAAGTGTTTATTATCTCTTGCCTTCATATCTATAGTACTTATTGTACTCTCATCAACACGGGAGATGCTCTACATCCTCCATTACCCTTAATGCCTTTATGACATTCTGTCTGGACCTTCGCCTCTTTTCTGTGACCCTCCATGGTCATCTTCCTCATGAGTTCATCCATGCTCGATTGGTGATCTGCAACATAGCCTCCTCTTGTAGCAATCTCCTCTTGCTACTCAATACCCTATCAAGCTTCCTCTATGAGCTTGATCTCTCTCCAGGTATTCTCTCTTTTTTGTTTCACTCTCTTGAACCTTTTAGAGCTTTTCTGCTCCTCTAGCTGCTGCACTCAATCACCTCTCTCATTTCTTCCAACCTCTAGTTGGATAGGTTCATTGCCATCATCATCAAAACTCTTCTTGTTCTTAGCTACAATCATCAACATCTTCATAGCATTTCTTTCAATCAATAATTCATCATTAATTAACTGAAAACGAAACATGAAGACCATACCTCACTATACAATTTTCTGAGCACATGTTGTTGTTGCAATTTCTCTTTTCTGTCTGCTGACTTTACCTTTACTGTTTGTAGTTATCACTATCTCTTCACAAACAATTTTCTCAATTTGTCTTTCAATCTGATCTACTTTCTCCCAAAGTAGATATTTCTTCTATCTCTTTACTGTTCTTTCAAAAATCAATTTATCAATCACCAATTTCAAAATCAATAAGAAAATCATTTTCTTTCTTACCTCAATCAGGTTCAGATCTGATTCTTCTCTTCTCTTTTGCTGCCCCACTCTAATTCTTTGAAAATTCTTCTTATTCTGTTCTCTTCAAAAAAAACTCTTCAAACTTGTTCTATGCTCTAACTTTCTCCCAAAAGATATTTTTCTCGCTCTGATACCAAATTGATGTAGCCATATGCCACAAATATTTACTTATGTAGAGTTAGCGGTATTAACCCTACACCTAAACACATCATTAAACCTTTTTAATCAAGTTCACGTGGAAGCTTATCCATAAGTGGCTCTCAAGTTTTAACTTTTTAATATAAACTTTTACCTTTAAAACTTTCCGGACCTTCACCTTACCTTATCACGTGCATGACTTCCACTTTAACTAAACCCACTGAACCGCGCCTTTTTAAACTTATCACAAGTCGCAGAACTTAACATTTAACAATAAATGTAACCCTTATTTATGTGATATGTGATCACATCGCATTACATCAAAAATGACTTACTGTGTGAAATCTTAACAATAACCACATAAATATGCAATGTGCGATATACGCTAGAGTGCTATGCCGACACATGGCTCCCCTTCACCGCATCGCAAATAAAACAACTTACCACGCGATGTCTTAAACTTAAATGTTAAAAGCCAATTTTTGAAATCGCTCTAAGTGTGATTTAATATCCACCGTTGATCTGCGCCCAGATCTAACAGTTTCGTTGTACTCTTGCTGATCAGCTTCGCATCGCAACACAAATAGCTTTCCTGCCAAGTCTTAACACTAAACCTTAATTCTTGTAAAGTGTGCTATTGCGCGGTACTGACACGTCACATCGCATCGCAACTATCAATCTTTACCGCATCGCAAGTTATCCTTCTTACCTTGCGAAATCCTTCGTGCTATATGTTATCTTTTTCGAAGTGCAAAATCGTGACTCGTTGTCCACTGTTGATCTATTCCTCTTTTACTTCCGATCTAATCATGGTCATCCATTCCTCTCTCTGGAAATCCCTAAATGTTCTCTGCCTATGTTGTTTTCTCTGCTTTATGTCACTCTGATTTGTTTTCTTCCGCTACTCATCCTCCTGGACTTTCTTCTGATTATTCACTCGTATCCCAAATAATCATACTCTCTGTAATATATTTCACACAGTTTCAATTCAATCTTTCTCAGTTTGATTTCAAATCACTGTCTGCAGTTTCAACAATTCCTCTGATTCATTTCTAACCTGCATAAAATTTTAGCTACACTTATTCACTTTCATTAGCTCCATTCATAGCTATTTTAATAGAACTGGAATCACACAGTGATTCTACCTAGTTTCTTCAAAGTAAGTCTTTTACTGCCCATAAATACTTATACACCTTCAAAATTCATGCAACTGTAATCTACTAAACAGAAATCAGATAAGTTCAATTACGGATCACATAGCTCATAAGAGAGACAAAAACACAGTCGAAATGAATTCAATTCCTCATTAATCAAATAAATTGTACAAATAGAAATAAATTTGTTTACAATTTGGTTTTGGCCCGATATGTCTTTACATGGCCCTCTTCTCTTCCTCTTTCTCTATGCCCGTAGGCTTACAATCAAACCTCCTATATAAGAATGTTGATTTTTTTTCTACTCTACCTACCTATCTATTGTTTGTGCCTTTGAGGCTTTACAATTATATACAAAAGGTTCTGTAACCAATTTTGGTTCAGATCCATAGGTTACTCAACAAAATCCTAAGAATCCTCTAAGTCCTCAATTAATTCCTAAAATCTATTCTTTATCCCTTGAAGATCTCAACACTCAACTAAATCCTAAGGATCCTCTATAAATCATGAACTACTTTCTAATCTAAGATTTACAATATTTTAGAATATCTCAATCCACACCAATCACTCATCAATCACTCATGTTCTCCTACATTCGAGAACTTTTACAAATATGCCTCTCAATAATTAATTAAATCCTATTCTAAATGTCTCACATAAATCACTCAAAATATTTAAAATTACATTGATTAAATACTTCGGAAAACCAACTCTTTTGAAAACCACAATACCCCCTAGATTCTACTAAATGTACAATTTTCGGAACCATGATGCTCATGCATCATTTTCACTGCAAGTTTTTGACTAGAACTAGATGCACCCACCTGGAGATTCATAATGAAGATAACATGTCGAGCTAGAGCTATGTCACATGACGAAATACCTGACGTACCTCGATTGCGGTTAATACTTCAACGGACGTTTTCTCCCTCTTCAGGAGTCCAAATGCGAATCTGGAGATACCACTGGAATCAGCGCATCGAAACCTTTGACCTAGAATTATTTTTGCAATCAATTGGAACAATAAAACTCTACACAAGTTGAGAACAACTTTTCCACCTAAGACCATCTTGGTCGTCAACATATAGTAATACTTTGACTTGACTTACAAGATCCATTCTGGTTCAATACAACTGGAGCAGAGAAAGAACTTTGACTAGGGTGAATTATACCAACCTCTAACATTTCTACAATCATACGTTCAATTTTTCTCTTTTGGACATAAGGATATCTATAAGGCCTGATTTTTTAAGGAACACTTCTTGGAATCAAATGAATAGCATGATCATGATCACGAATAGGTGGGAGGCCTTTGGGAGTTTCAAACACCTTGGAATGATTGTCCAAGTCATTTTGGAGGTATGGAGAAATAGATGATTTTGAAGTTGGAACTTCTAATGAGAAATATAATTGTGAAATTGCGCTTCTTTGTTCTTTATTCAGAAGATTTGTATGAAATTAGAGCTTATTATCTTTCTCGGCTTCCCTGTGATACCTCGTAATTCAACTTCCTTTCCTTCTGAAAAAAAAATTCAAGAAAATTTCTTGAAAATTAAAAGCTATCGTCCCCAAAGATTGTAACCGTTGTACTCCTAGTACAACATCAACACCTCCCATTGGAATGGAAAGCATTGGACAATTCAATACATATTCCCCCATGGTTATCTTGATATTATGGAATTTTCCAGAGCAATTTATAGTCCCTCCGTTTGGAACCATCACTTGACACTCTGGTGCTGGGTATATGAAGCAATTCAATTCCTTGGCTACCTTACAATGAATAAAATTATGGGTACTACCTGAATCAATCAACACTATTACATTTTTCTTCTTGATATGTCCTTCTATCTTGAGAGTTTGAGGAGTGGTAATTCCTGCCAATGCATTACACGATATGGTCGGACTCATTTCTTCCTCTTCTTGGGTTGGTTTCTGGTGTATATCCTCTTCTTGTTCATTTTCTTCTTCCTCTTCACAATCTATGTAAAATAATTTCTTCTCAGCACACTTATGACCTTTAGTGTATTTTCTATCACAACTGTAGTAAAGCCCTTTTGCTCTTTTTTCTTCCAATTGTTGTGGTGTCAACCTTGTAGGTTGTGGAAATCTAGGCGTAGCAACACTTCCTTCTTTATAGAATTGAGTGGTAGGCTTCCTTGTCGCCATAATTTTACATTCAACTTTTCTTGCCAACCTGAATGCCTTCTCTAATGAATTAGGTTCCAAAACGCGAACTTCATGTTGGATGTTATCCTTTAAAGTGCCTATGAAGAGATCAATCTTGTGTTCCTCTGGAATATCAGTTACCCTTATATTCATTTTTTGGAAGTCCTCAATGTGCTGCCCCACTAAACCCTTTTGTTTGAGATTTATCAATTGGCTAAAGAAGGTGTTGCTCTTTGTATCCTCATAACACGCTATCATTTCCTCCGTAAAAATTGACCAAGTGACAATTTTTTTACGAGAGCAAAGCCATCGATACCATACAAATGTATTTTGTTCTAAATGTAAATTTGCAATGCATACCTTTTCTGTGTTTTGCACATTATGGAGATCAAAATATTGCTCCATATGTAGTATCCATGTTACAGGATCCTTGCCATCAAGCTTCCTCATATCGATATTTGGAATATGGTGGGTCTTCAATCCAACGTTAGAGTTTATGAAATCACGATTAACATTTTTTTTGTTCTCATCGTGAGTTTCCAGTACTACCTTTTTTCCATTAGGAATAATTTCTTGTATCAACTTTGTTAAACCTTCCTTCAAACCTTCCATTTCTACATTTAGATCATTCTTCATGTCTTCCATGTTGTCTTTCATTTTTTCATCTATATTAGCTTCCATGTCATCCATCTTAGCTTCCATGCCATCCATCTTAGCTTCCATGCCATTCTTCAAACCATCCATCTTAGCTTCCATGTCTTTCTTCAAACCATCCATCTTAGCTTCCATGCCTTTCTTCAAAACTTCCATTTCATTTTTTGTTGCTCTTTACGAGAGCGAAATTTGGTGCAGTTGGTCATATAATTTTGATATATCATGTTGCACTTATTCCTCTTCATGATTCATAGTAAAGCTTTCTGAGGGCTTAATGGGCGTGGAATTCTTTTTAGGGAAATTTTAGAACCCAATACTAATATCTATGCTTCAATATGCCCTTGGAATCACTTCAAACTGATTTTCCAAACAAGACTTATGCAATTTGAAAAAAACTACACACATTTTTCTTGCTTTTGAGGATCTCAATATTGAAACTGATATATCTCTAGAATTTCATATCCCTGAGATTTTATCTTTAGTCCTTTAGTATCCCTCTGAATCTTCTTTCCAATGACATAGGTCTGACCTGATTTGGATTCTTCAAGGCAAATTTATGCCTAATCTCTTGCAATGACCTAATTATGGACGGGTTTAGTAGAGTGAACTAGTACGTCATGCCACGTATCATTGTTTCCTCCTTTGACTCTAAAATTAATACACAGTAAACTACTGTCTGTGTACTTTCGTCCACTTTTTACAAAATTTTAATCTGATGCTCAGAGAGAGAGTTATGACGATTTTCCCAAGGTCGCCTCTTTGATATGAAATTCGAGATCCCGCAAAAACCTTAACTTCCACAGGTCCTATCTCCGAAAATATTGTGAACCCAGATCTAAAATTTTTACACCACGTTCATCAGGATTTCATTGCAAATGGGTTTTTTCTTAGCTTCTGAACCTTTGTGGAAACAAAATTATAGCAAAAATGCCACGATGCCCTGTTTGAAGTAGCGAAACCCTAGAATTCAAAGCTCTCATACCAAATGTTATGAAACTAGCTCCAAAAATAGAAGAAAGATAGACCAACGCCTTATAAATCAACCAATTCGAGGGGGAAACATCCTTTAAATTACATAAATGAACAACTTTGGGACGATTCAAATGACAAAACCTCCTTTCTATATATAGGAGTCCATGGGGTCACAATATAATCCTAGTCGACCTAACAATAATAATGTAAGGACACAACAATAACAATAGTGGGGTTTTATGAGGCACAACAATAACAATAAGAGGGCTACACTAACAACAATAAGAGACTACACTAGTAATATAGGGACCTAACATTTATGTTTATATGTGTAGTTTATAGGTTGTTTATTGGATGAACATTGACTTTTTTTTTTTTTTGGCTATTGTAAGGTCATATAATAAATTGTTTTTAATGATTTCTATTTTATTTTTATACCTATTGAAAATCATTAATTTATATAATATGTAAGAAGTTAGTGAGTAATTTTTATGATAGATTTTAAAATGTCTATATAAGAAATTCTAAATAGTTTTGACTTTTTATCAACATGATGTTCTTTATTTATTTTTTTGGGTGCTACTTATAATGTATATAAGAAATATGATTTCCATTCTCACTTTTGAACTAAAAAAATACTTTTTTTCATAAAAAAAATATTGTTTTAAAATTAATAAACTTATATATATATATATATATATATATATATATATATATATATATATATATTAAAATAAACTTATACTAGTGTTCTTAAGATTTTTATATTTATAAGATGTCAGGGTTTTAGCTCCGCTCTATAAATTCTAGGGTTTTTTTGCATAACCATTTATGTGTGGCTCTGTGAGAGGCAACTCCCCTCCTTTAGCCATATCATTCTGGGAGTTCATAATGAGTCTAGATTTACTATTATTCCCCATCATTCTCTTCATCTTCAATATCATTTTCATAAAATAGCTAGACGAAGTGGGGTTTCTAGTTTCACAACAAATCCTTCATTGGGTGGATCGTGGAAAACTAAAAAACTAGGGCGTTGCTTGCCTAAAGTAGTGCAAGATCCAAAATATGATGTTAAATCTAGTAAGATCGAAATATATATCCAATATAGCGAGATCATGCTCTGATCTGCAAATTTATTAGATTATAGCCCTCTAAAAAGGCTTTTATTAGATGGATTTTAAATAAATGAAACCCTAGGGTTAAATAGAATCAAAGTTACATGTTTAATCCAGAGAAGGAAGATTTTTTTACATCCCTAGTGTGGGTCTCTTTCTTCTCTCTCTAAGGTATATTGGGAGGAGGAAACCCTTGAAGGCATTGACAATGCCATTGACAACTTTTTCAAAGTATCCAAGGCCACCAAGAGAGAGAGATACACTTCATATGCACAAATATATGTTTACATGAATATCTCTCAACCTCTTCTAGCCTCCATAAATATTTACTATAAGGATAGTATTTGGAAGCAATCTCTAGATTATGGACAAGTCCCCTTCAGATGTAAATGATGTCATCAGTACATCCATCTTATTAGGGGTTTTCCAATGAATACAATGTATCATTTGAAGAAAACCTATCTTAGAAAGAGCCAATTGATTTGAGAAAAAAACCCTAAAGAAACAGAAATTTGAGTCCCCAGGGTACCTCAAATCTTGACAAGATCCCTAGATCTGAAAATAGGTTCAAGTCTCTCTCCTCTCCAAAGGATTCCCTAAAGCAAGTCAACATTCAATCAAGCATGCAATCAATAGAAAGAATCTCCCAGACCCATACAGAAGTCATGCAAAGGTCTCTTGAAGAGTATCAAAAAAATCCATTACCACAAGAGATGATTAATGCCCCTTCGGAAGAAGCTTAAGCAAAAGCCCTACCAGAAGATATGGATCTAGATGACCCACGATTGATTGCCCTTACGTAATAATAGCATGGAAAATATGTGAAGGACATGACAACTCACGAGGCTAGGATTAAGCTAGGATTCTATATAAGGCCTATCTTCAAAGCAAGGAATTGGGCTCTAGTTCCCCACAATCTAGTGTTGGGATTCAGATAATGGATTTCAAGGTGGTCTCCAACAAAGAAGCCAAAAACACAAGGTCGTAAGAGCAATAAAGCACAGATCCACAAACACAATGAACAATTAGTCAACTTAAATAAAGTCATGTAAATTTCAAAGATATTTTCCCCTTTGAAACCTTGAATTTCCAATTTTTTGATTATCTATTCTTAGTAGACAACTTAATCTCAAGTACATATATAGATTTTAATCTCTTTTAGAAATTCAAATTACATGTAATTTTTTTCCTGAAAAACCATTTCAACCCAAAAAAATAAATAAATTATATATTAATATTAAACTTTAAATTTTCATTTTATTTTAATTAATTTATATACATAAAACATATTTTAATAATTAATATTAAATTTAAATTAATTTATTTCTTATCATTTTAATAATTGAATATTAACTTTTTCTTCTTATTTCAATTTATTAATATTATACGTATGATCCATGTGAAACGTTTCTTCCCTCTCGAATTTTAAAAGCGTTTTCAAACAGATGCACGACATTTTAAAAGCACCATCAGAGAAATGGCTCTCTTTAACCTAAAAGTGTTTCAGAAATATTGAGGCAAATTCAAGTTTTAAGAAAACTTTTGGGCAAACATCATTTCTTTCAGCTCGGCGTTTAAAGGTGTTCTTAATGCCTTTGGGAAAGCTCTTAGAAAAACGGCATCAGCCGCAAAGAAAAGAAAAATAATAATAATAATAATATATTAAAATTAAAAAAATAATATTTAAAAATAAAATTAATAAAATTTATTTTAATTTTAAATAAGGTATTTTTATTTGGAATGAAAGTATAAGTAAGTTTGGAATACTTTCTCATATTTTTTTATCAGTCACAATTAGTAACAACATAAAAAAACTTAACGTGCCCTCAATTGTTGACTTGTTGAGATTGTTGGCACTAGGCTAGCCCTTAGTATTGACTTACTTAAGAGCTTAACAAAAATACTCTATTCCAAAACTTAAACATATCAATCTATAAAATTGAAACCTAATAGAAAAAATAACAACAAACCAAACTAAACTCAATTTACTATATATATTATAAATAAAATATTTGTATATTTATATATATTAAAATTATATGATATTAAAAATAAAATGTTATTTTATTGTACTTTTAAAATAATAACATTAATGTCAATTTACTATGTATATTTATAAATAAAATATTTGTATATTTATATATATTAAATTATATGATATTAAAAATAAAATAAAATTTTATTGTACTTTTAAAATTTTATTTTATTTTTTAAGGAACACTTCTTGGAATCAAATGAATAGCATGATCATGATCACGAATAGGTGGGAGGCCTTTGGGAGTTTCAAACACCTTGGAATGATTGTCCAAGACATTTTGGAGGTATGGAGAAATAGATGATTTTGAAGTTGGAACTTCTAATGAGAAATATAATTGTGAAATCGTGCTTCTTTGTTCTTTCTTTAGAAGATTTGTATGAAATTAGAGCTTATTATCTTTCTCGGCTTCCCTGTGATACCTTGTAATTCAACTTCCTTTCCTTCTGAAAAAAAATTTCAAGAAAATTTCTTGAAAATTAAAAGCTATCATCCCCAAAGATTGTAACCGTTGTACTCCTAGTACAACATCAACACCTCCCATTGGAATGGAAAGCATTGGAAAATTCAATACATATTCCCCCATGGTTAGCTTGATATTATGGAATTTTCCAGAGCAATTTATAGTCCCTCCGTTTGCAACCATCACTTGACACTCTGGTGCTAGGTATAGGAAGCAATTCAATTCCTTGGCTACCTTACAATGAATAAAATTATGGGTACTACCTGAATCAATCAACACTATTACATTTTTCTTCTTGATATGTCCTTCTATCTTGAGAGTTTGAGTGGTAATTCCTACCAATGCATTACAGGATATGGTCAGACTCATTTCTTATTTCTCTAGGGTTGGTTCCTGGTGTATATCCTCTTATTTTGAAGTTTCTTGTTCATTTTCTTCCTCCTCTTCACAATATATGTAAAATAATTTCTTCTCAGCACACTTATGACCTTTAGTGTATTTTCTATCACAAATGTAGCAAAGCCCTTTTTCTCTTTTTTCTTCCAATTGTTGTGGTGTCAACCTTGTAGGTTGTGGAAGTTTAGGAGTAGAAACACTTCCATATTTATAGATGTCAGTGGTAGGATTCCTTGTCACCATAATTTTACTTTCATTTTTTCTTGCCAACCTGAATGTCTTCTCTAATGAATTAGGTTCCCAAAGGTGAACCTCGTGTTGGATGTTATCCTTTAAAGTCCTTATGAAGACATCAATCATGTGTTCCTTTGGAATATCAATTACCCTTATATTCAATTTTCGGAAGTCCTCAATGTGCTCCACCATTGAACCCTTTTGTTTGATATTTATCAATTGGCTAAAGAAGGTGGTGCTCTTTGTATCCTCATAATGTGCTATCATTTCCTCCATAAAAATTGACCAAGTGACAATTTTTTTACGAGAGCAAAGCCATCGATACCATACAAATGTATTTTGTTCTAAATGTAAATTTGCAATGCATACCTTTTGTGTGTTTTGCACATTATGGAGATCAAAATATTGCTCCATATGTAGTAGCCATGTTACAGGATCCTTGCCATCAAGCTTCCTCATATCGATATTTGGAATATTTTCAATCCAACATTAGAGTTTATGAAATCACGATTAACATTTTTTTTGTTCTCATCGTGAGTTTCCTATACTACCTTTTGGACATTAGGAATAATTTCTTGTATCAACTTTGTTAAACCTTCCTTCAAACCTTCCATTTCTACGTTTAGATCATTCTTCATGTCTTCCATGTTGTCTTTCATTTTTTCATATATATTAGCTTCCATGTCATCCATCTTAGCTTCCATGCCATTCTTCAAACCATCTATCTTAGCTTCCATGTCTTTCTTCAAACCATCCATATTAGCTTCCATGCCTTTCTTCAAAACTTCCATTTCATTTTTTGTTGCTCTTTACGAGAGCGAAATTTGGTGCAATTGGTCGTATAATTTTGATATATCATGTTGCACTTATTCCTCTTCATGATTCATAGTAGAGCCTTCTGAGGGCTTAATGGGTGTGGAATTCTTTTTAGGGGAAATTTTAGAACCCAATACTGATATCTATGCTTCAATATGCCCTTGGAATCACTTCAAACTGATTTTCCAAACAAGACTTATGCAATTTGAAAAAAACTACACACATTTTTCTTGCTTTTGAGGATCTCAATATTGAAACTGATGTATCTCTAGAATTTCAGATCCCTGATATTTTATCTTTAGTCCTTTAGTATCCCTCTAAATCTTCTTTCTAATGACACAAGTCTGACCTGATTTGGATTCTTCAAGGCAAATTTATGCCTAATCTCTCGCAATGACCTAATTATGGACGGGTTTAGTAGAGTGAACTAGTACGTCATGCCACGTATCACTGTTTCCTCCTTCGAATCTAAAATTAATACACAGTAAACTACTGTCTGTGTACTTTCGCCCACTTTTTACAAAATTTTAATCTGATGCTCAGAGAGAGAGTTATGACGATTTTCCCAAGGTCGCCTCTTTGATATGAAATTCGGGATCCTGCAAAAACCTTAACTTCCACAGGTCATATCTCCAAAAATATTGTGAACCCAGATCTAAAATTTTTACACCACGTTCATCTGGATTTCATTGCAAATGGGTTTTTTCTTAGCTTCTGAACCTTTGTAGAAAAAAAATTATAGCAAAAATGCCACGATGCCCTGTTTGAAGTAGCGAAACCCTAGAATTCAAATCTCTCATACCAAATGTTATGAAACTAGCTCCAAAAATAGAAGAAAGATAGACCAACGCCTTATAATTCAACCAATTCGAGGGGGAAACATCCTTTAAATTACATAAATGAACAACTTTGGGACGATTCAAATGACAAAACCTCCTTTCTATATATAGGAGTCCATGGGGTCACAATATAATCCTAGTTGACCTAACAATAATAATATAAGGACACAACAATAACAATAGTGGGGTTTTATGGGGCACAACAATAACAATATGGGGACTACAGGGGTACAACAATAACAATAAGGGGGCTACACTAACAACAATAAGAGACTACACTAGTAATATAGGGACCTAACATTTATGTTTATATGTGTAGTTTATGGGTTGTTTATTGGATGAGCATTGACTTTTTTTTTCTTTTTTTTTGGCTATTGTAAGGTCATATAATAAATTGTTTTTAACGGTTTCTATTTTATTTTTATACCTATTGAAAATCATTAATTTATATAATATGTAAGAAGTTAGTGAGTAATTTTTATGATAGATTTTAAAATGTTTATATAAGAAATTCTAAATAGTGTTGACTTTTTATCAACATGATATTCTTTATTTATTTTTTTGGGTGCTACTTATAATGATTATAAGAAATATGATTTCCATTCTCACTTTTGAACTAAAAAATTACTTTTTTTCAAAAAAAAAAATATTGTTTTAAAATTAATAAACTTATATAATCTATATATATATATATATATATATATATATATATTAAAATTAAAATAAACTTATACTAATGTTTTTAAGATTTTTATATTTATAAGATGTCAGGGTTTTAGCTCCGCTCTATAAATTCAAGGGTTTTTTTGCATAACCATTTATGTGTGGCTCTGTGAGAGGCGACTCCCCTCCTTTAGCCATATCGTTCTGGGAGTTCATAATGAGTCTAGATTTACTATTATTCCCCATCATTCTCTTCATCTTCGATATCATTTTCATAAAATAGCTAGACGAAGTGGGGTTTCTAGTTTCACAACAAATCCTTCATTGGGTGGATCGTGGAAAACTAAAAAACTAGGGCGTTGCTTGCCTAAAGTAGTGCAAGAACCAAAATATGATGTTAAATCTAGTAAGATCGAAATATATATCCAATATAGCGAGATCATGCTTTGATCTGCAAATTTATTAGATTATAGCCCTCTAAAAAGGCTTTTATTAGATGGATTTTAAATAAATGAAACCCCTAGGGTTAAATAGCATCAAAGTTAGGGGCCAAGGGTTTCAGTTTTATAGGTTGACATGTTTAATCCAGAGAAGGAAGATTTTTTTACATCCCTAGTGTGGGTCTCTTTCTTCTCTCTCTAAGGTATATTGGGAGGAGGAAACCCTTGAAGGCATTGACAATGCCATTGACAACTTTTTCAAAGTATCCAAGGCCACCAAGAGAGAGAGATACACTTCATATGCACAAATATATGTTTACATGAATATCTCTCAACCTCTTCTAGCCTCCATAAATATTTACTATAAGGATAGTATTTGGAAGCAATCTCTAGATTATGGACAAGTCCCCTTCAGATGTAAACGATGTCATCAGTACATCCATCTTATTAGGGGTTGTCCAATGAATACAATGTATCATTTGAAGAAAACCTTTCTAGAAAAGGCAATTGATTTGAGAAAAACCTAAAGAAACGAGAAATTTGAGTCCCAAATTTTACCTCCAAATCTTGACCGGATCCCTAGATCTGAAAATAGGTTCAAGTCTCTCTCCTCTCCAAAGGATTCCCTAAAGCAAGTCAACATTCAATCAAGCATGCAATCAATAGAAAGAATCTCCCAGACCCATACAGAAGTCATGCAAAGGTCTCTTGAAGAGTATCAAAAAAATCCATTACCACAAGAGATGATTAATGCCCCTTTGGAAGAAGCTTAAGCAAAAGCCCTACTAGAAGATATGGATCTGGATGACCCACGATTGATTGCCCTTACGTAATAATAGCATGGAAAATATGTGAAGGACATGACAACTCACGAGGCTAGGATTAAGCTAGGATTCTATATAAGGCCTATCTTCAAAGCAAGGAATTGGGCTCGAGTTCCCCACAATCTAGTGTTGGGGTTCAGATGATGGGTTTCAAGGTGGTCTCCAACAAAGAAGCCAAAAATACAAGGTCGTAAGAGCAATAAAGCACAGATCCACAAAGACAATGAACAATTACTCAACTTAGAGAAAGTCATGTAAATTTCAAAGATATTTTCCCCTTTGAAACCTTGAATCTCCAATTTTTTGATTATCTATTCTTAGTAGACAACTTAATCTCAAGTACATATATGGATTTTAATCTCTTTTAGAAATTCAAATTACATGTAATTTTTTCCCTGATTAATGAAAAACCATTACAACCCAAAAAATAAATAAATTATATATTAATATTAAACTTTAAATTTTCATTTTATTTTAATTAATTTATATACCTAAAACATATTTTAATAATTAATATTAAATTTAAATTAATTTATTTCTTATCATTTTAATAATTGAATATTAACTTTTTCTTCTTATTTCAATTTATTAATATTATACGTATGATCCATGTGAAACGTTTCTTCCCTCTCGAATTTTAAAAGCGTTTTCAAACACATGCACGACATTTTAAAAGCACCATCAGAGAAATGGCTCTCTTTAACCTAAAAGTTTCAGAAATATTGAGGCAAATTCAAGTTTTAAGAAAACTTTTGGGCAAACATCATTTCTTTCAGCTCGGCGTTTAAAGGTGTTCTTAAAGCCTTTGGGAAAGCTCTTAGAAAAACGGCATCAGCCGCAAAGAAAAGAAAAAATAATAATAATAATAATAATATTTTAAAATTAAAAAATTAATATTTAAAAATAATTAGTTAAAAATAAAATTAATAAAATTTATTTTAATTTTAAATAAGGTATTTTTATTTGGAATGAAAGTATAAGTAAGTTTGGAATACTTTCTCATATTTTTGATCAGTCACAATTAGTAACAACATAAAAAAAACTTCATGTCCAATTCTAGATCGTTTGAGCTAACTCTTGGGCCTAAAAAATTATTAGCCATTAGGTACAACCCAAGAGTGAGAATGAGATTGTTGGTATTAGGCTAGCCCTCAATGTTGACTTGTTGAGATTGTTGGCACTAGGCTAGCCCTCAATATTGACTTACTTAAGAGCTTAACAAAAATACTCTATTCCAAAACTTAAACATATCAATCTAGAAAAAATAACAACAAACCAAACTAAACTCAATTTACTATATATATTATAAATAATAAAATATTTGTATTTTGTATATTTATATATATTAAAATTATATGATATTAACAATAAAATGTTATTTTATTGTACTTTAATTTACTATGTATATTTATAAATAAAATATTTGTATATTTATATATATTAAAATTATATGATATTAAAAATAAAATTTTATTTTATTGTACTTTTAAAATAATAACATTAATGTCCATGGGATATATCTCTTCCACTCTTTGAAAGTCACTTGTTTGTCAAAGGGAGTTTCTCACTATTATTCTCCACGGTGGCATGTTTCTCGCTAATCCAAAAACCATTTGCACATGGAGTCAAGCTAATCACAACTACAAAAGCCAAAACCTCCCTTTATAAGTGCACTTAATTGTATTAAAAGGTTTTTCTGAACAAAATCCACCTTTTAGAGGGTGTCAAACCTTTAGGATGCTAAAAAAGGATAAGAAAGGTTGTGCTAAAATTGGAAGCTAATTATTTTATTTAATAAAAGGTAACAAGATAAAATATTTAATAAAAGATATTTATGCACGAAATATTTAAAATATTTATATGAAAGAAATATCAAAACATATGGACATATTTATATTTATTTTTGAAAAAATTAATTCAAGTTTATGTAATTCATGATCATATACTAAGTTTTTTTAACAAATCACATCGTTTTTTGGTAATTGAGGCTAAACTATATTAATTTGAAAATAAAACATTATATATGTTATAGGTTGATTTGGTAAGTTACGCTTAACCAATTCTAATCATTATTGTTTTCGTAGTTGTGCATGTATGGGGCTACTTCCTTGGAAGAAACCAGCCCTGAAATAACATCAGACAGAAGATTACAAAATGTGCCATGTCACCAGTGAAAGTAAAGGTTCTACGATAATAATTGGCATAACAAAAAACTAAAAAAAGTTGAGTTGAAACGCAATCATGGGTATTCTACATCATCCTTGGTATTTGGATCTTCCTCCTCGATACGACATACATACTCTTATGCAATGGCCTCCTCTTCAGCCATTGGTCAGCGCAGAGGCCTGGAATCAAGTGCGTAGAGGATGGGAGCGACCGGGTAGTCAGCATCTGGTACTCGCGTCCAAGTGCCCTCTGAATACATTATACAAACATTGGTGTCTTCCCCCTCTGCCTCATGCGCCATAAGAGGCTCGGTTTTGCAGGGCCTGGGGTGCTCCTGGTGCGCAGTGGTGGATTTCCTTGGTCCGCTTCTGCCGCTCTGCGTTCATGAGGGGAGGGGCTCCTCCTCCTGGTCATGCGCAAGGCTAAGTGGCCTCCATGGCATGACTGCTCGAAGAGGAGCCCTCAAAGGACTCCAAACGATTATCAGGCCCTCGCTAGTAGCGTCCAGGGAACGCACCACTTTGGCCTCCCCTAATTGTTCTTTGGTGCAGTCTCGGAGCCATGGACAGGAAAAGCAGAGGGTAGATGGGGGGCTGAGAGGTATGGAGGAAAGGCTCTAACCAGAGACAGAGAGTGTGCAGCATGGTGCTATTGGACAGGGAGGTGTGCAGGTGGAGGATGCGCTGCTAGGGCAGCTTGGTGATGGGAGCACACAGGATGGAGAAACTAGCAAGGCAAAGGGAACCGAGGTGAGGCGCACATTCAGGGGGTTGCGCAGCTGGGAGAATTTTGTGCAGCTCAGCTCTGGGGGGTGACCGCGCAAGAGGGATGAAACTGAAACAGAAAAGCCAAAAAAGAAAAATTTGAGTAACGTTATGTGGAAGGGCCTCTCCTTTTGTAGGCCTATGGCACAAGCGAAGATGTTGTACATTATTATGACTCGCTCGCAGATGCATGTTGCGACAATTTTGATGTGGAAGCATGTACTTCGAGTTATGGCAAAGCGTCATATCCCTCCAAGAGATCATTCAAATGAGATTGCAACTGAGAGGTACCACCGAGGGTGGTTGTTGGCGTTGCGTATCTTCATGATGCCTTGCCTCTGTCACCTCATGCGAATTATTGTATAAGGGTGGATCCACTTTAAGTGAAAGCATGTGTTGCAGATCTTCATCATCTCAAACGTGAGAGAGACTATTTTCATCTATGCTTCCAATATCACTTACATCATTATTTTAAAGTTCAAACTATGGTTATCATTAAAACAAAACACAATTATTCTTTCTAATTTATATATGGAATGTTATAGATATACGAATTAATATGGCCAACATAAAATAATAATAATTACAAACTAGGGAAAAACTATAATAGTAAAAATAATTCCAAAACGCTGAAAATAATTATATTTATTTGAATTGAATAGAAATTTAACCATAAAATATCTATATATGTATTTATATCTATATCTATTGGGGATATAAAATATCTATTTATGTATTTAGAACATTTCCCATTCAATTAGAATGAACCCGGGTCCCGGGTCACTTAAGATGGGACCATGGAATGAACGTGGATCATGTAATATGGGACCATGGAGATACAAAGGGGGTAGAAATAGGGAAAAACCACCATTACTGCAAAAGGAGTGTATATATGTGAACCACCATTATTGCAAAATCGCCATCAATATCACGTCCATAGTTTCCATAGTTTATTTGAAAGCAAAGAAATGAGACGTTAAAACAACGTAACGTTGAGAAATCTCCCAACAACCAAAACAAAAATGAGGGGGCCGCGGGCAAGTGGGGGAACGGCAACGTGACCGACCGAGAATAGTGGGGGGATGCAAATCTAACGGAATATACTTTCCACTTCACATCGCTGTACCCCATCGGACGTGCGCGTTGCTTATTTTAGAAAAAATAAAGAAAACCACGTCATAACCATGAGAAGTAATAACCATCAGTGGACACCTGTCGTTCGTACATTGGACCAACAGAAAAGTTACTGATTCAGTCGGTCACCGCCAACGCCGCTTTGAATCAGCCCCTAAGAGATTCAAAGCCACGAAATGCATATCCTATTGTGTAATCGATCAGCCATTGGAAGACGGACACGATTCTACTTTTGCGCGCCGACAGCAACCACGTAGATCATGTGCTCATATGTGACAGAGATAGATGTAACATTTTATGCCTATAGACACTTCGGCGAAGCCCGCGTGGCCTCGTCTCTTTCTTCGGGACCATCACCAGGGAAAGATGCTTGAGTCAAGCCCAGCCGCCCAGCTCTCTGGTTCGACATTTTATGTCACTCACACGTCAATAAGTAACAGCAAAACATAAAATGCTTACTGGCACGTTAGAAACCAAGTTACGAACAATTTTCATCCGCATTCATAAATTTCAGATTTACAACACAAAGATCATGAATACCTGCTTGAATTCAAACAGTGGTGTGCCTCCAGCGGTGAAATTCACTGTTGCGTATTATTAAGTTCTGAAAGATACCTTGTCCAAATCAAATATACAAATTTATTTCATGTTTCTGTAAAGGAAACGTCTTAAATTTTTGAATTACAATGCACATTTTGGTTCTTATTCTGTTTGGATTCTTTTAACTGCAAAATCCCTTCCGGATCTGTAAAATTTCGGCTAAACGTTTCTTTTGAATCAAGAAAAACAGAGTAGATAAAAAATGTGAGCCGGAAGTCGAAGAGAATTCTGCAATTAAATTTCGAATTTCTGTACACTGGCAGAAGAAAAGAAACCATGCAAACCCTCATTTTCTTGGAGGAACTTTGCATTGCAGTCTCGGCAAGTTAATAAAGGCATTTGGCCGCCGAGGCTGCACCAGCTGAAACGGTTGAAAGCGGGAAAAAAAATTGAGACGAAAGACATTACAAGAAAATTGCGGTCAAGAACCGATCTGCTGAGGCTCCTCGTCATCGTCGAGCGGCGGTGGCAGATTCAGGTCCAGCAGAAAAGGCTTCTTAGCAGGAGGAGGAGGAGGAGCCTGCGTTTCGCCGTCTAAAACCGCAGAAGAAGAAGAATCAGAATCGCTTAGGGCGGTTCGTACCTCGGCGCCCTCAGCTTTTCTTCCGCCGTTTTTCTCGGAAAGACTCCGGCGGCGCTCGGACCGGGGTTTTCCACCCCGCCGCCCGTTGGAAACTCCAAGACCAGGGAGAAAAGAAGCGGGGAGATTGAGGTCTCCAGATCGAGTCACGGGGGCAGCAGATGGCCAGGACTCCACCGTGCTGCTGTTTTGGCTACTGCTCTGATTATTGTGCAGAGACGATGAGGAGGACGGCGAGGAGTATGCAAAATTCGTTTTCGCCTTCGGACCTCTGAGAGAGATAGCGGCAGTATCATACGCCCGGGCGGCTTCCTCGGCTGTGTCAAAGGTGCCGAGCCAAAGACGAACCTTTTTCCATGGATCCCTGATCTCCGCCGCGTATCGACCCCAGGGCCTCTTCCTCACGCCCCTGAAGTGAACTCCTCTTTCTCCTTTGTCGTCTCTTCTGTTGTTGCTGGGAGCCATCGCCTGCCGGTGCCAAAGGGTTTCCTGCGAAAAGCAAAGCTTCAGGCGGCGAAGGGCTAGGGTTTCCAGAACAAATTAAAGCTCCAAGAAGGCAAAGGGTTTCCCACTAAAATCAATACTTCATGCGGCAAAACAATGGTTTACAGTGGATGGATCGAGATGGTGTGGGATTCGAATTTATATAGCAAATGGAAGCCGAGTAGAACGTAGGGTGGAAGGAAGGCGGACAGATACTTCCGGCGGCGGGTCGCCGTAAGAGTCGCACCGCGGGCGCGCCGACAGCCTTTACTCGGGGACAAAGTGACCGGCAAAGGGCTAGGCCCACGGGTTTGACCGCCGTCCAAGAAGGAATCTTCAAGGGCGGCAGTGCGTATAGGCAATGTGGCCGGTGCCGGCACGGCATCGGCACCGGAGACGCCGCCGCCTCCAAAGGTACGCGTCATTTCTGCCGCCCCAAGCTTCAAGGCCTTGGCCGCCGTTTCCTGGCGCCAGTTTTCTTAGTAACACACCCCGCGCCGTCAAGTCACCATCGAATCCCCATATAAGTTGTAACGGATTCCTCAACTACCTCCTTGCTTTCATGTTGAACTATAATCGGAGCGGGAGACGGCTCCGTTAAATTCAGATCCTTTTGGCGCGTTCAAAGAGCGGAAATGTTAACTTAATTGGAAGTTTCATGATTCCTTTGCATGGTTAACTTCTAGGGTTGGGTTTGGAATTCAACAGAGTGAATTGTACCAATAATAGTAAGTATATAACACACATGGACCAAAGAGATACGGATTAAAACATTTATAGTTGGTATTATATATATATATATGTATGTGTGGAGGGGAAGGTTAAAAATGTTTTTTAAGTATATTTTTTTTCATTAATTTTAATCAAATTTTGAAGAGATTTTTAAAAGTTTTATTTTAAGTTATTTAATTTATGAATTCGAGTGTCTTAAAATTTTCAAGGGATTGAATTCATGTAATTTATTTTAAGCAATGAAAAATTATTGTTAATTTTTTTTGAAAGGTTATTTTGCCTATAAGTTAGAATAAATCTATGTGTGTCGACTATAGAAAAATATTTCAATATCCAATAAGAAGAAGTAATTAAAAGTAAAGTAATTCAGTTATTTCTTAGTACGAGGGAGGTGAGTAATTAATTCAATTCTTAAATGTGTGTGTTGACCATAGGAAAATATTTCAATACCCAATAGGAAAAAGTAATTAAAAGTAAAGTAATTCATTGATTTCCTAATAATTAATTCAATTCTCAATATACCAACCTAGATCCATCTTAACTCTATATCCACCAAGCATGTAATTAAGTGATTTCCTAGTAATTAATTCAATTCTTAATATACCAACCTAGATCTATCTTAACTCCAGATCGAATCAAATATCTTCACTCTAAAAGAGGTTTGCATCTCAAAAGAATTAATTCCTTTGAGCACTTGGTAGATTTAAGTTAAAATGGATCTAGGTTAGTTTAATTTTCCCCTTTAAATAGGCTATATTCCATATGAATACCATGGGTGATTTTTTCCTAGTAGGAGGGAGGTGAGTAATTAATTCAATTATTAAATGTGTGTGTTGACCGTAGGAAAATATTTCAATACCCAATAGGAAAAAGTAATTAAAAGTAAAGTAATTCATTGATTTCCTAATAATTAATTCAATTCTATACCAACCTAGATCCATCTTAACTCTATATCTACTAAGCATGTAATTCAGTGATTTCCTAGTAATTAATTCAATTCTTAATATACCAACCTAGATCTATCTTAACTCCAGATCGAATCAAATATCTTCACTCTAAAAGAGGTTTGCATCTCAAAAGAATTAATTCCTTTGAGCACTTGGTAGATTTAAGTTAAAATGGATCTAGGTTAGTTTAATTTTCCCCTTTAAATAGGCCATATTCCATATGAATACCATGGGTGATTTTTAATTTATTATTATTTTATTTTTATAGGGTTATTTTTTATTTTATTTTATATTGACCAAATTAAAGTTAAAATGTTCACATTACATTATGATTCAAAAAAATATTAATAATAATTAAAATATCAGATCATAAATAAAGTATTTCACTATGCAAGGTTAAGTAATATTGATGTGTATCTAAAAATATATTAATAACATAAACATTTTAATATGAACAATATGGTTCATAAATAAAATATTTCAATGTCCATATTAAGTAAAATATTGTAATGTCATCTATGCATATATTATATAAAGAAAAAAAAAATCTTATATTTAAAATATTTTGATTAATCTCATTATTTTACATTTTGGTTGTTTTTTAGGTATATTTTATGTGTATTTTGTCTCAAATCTAGCAAAGAATTGTTGGAATTGTAAATTAAGATTTTTCTGAAGGAATTGTATCCATTTACTCATTTAAAATGCAATTTAAACAATGAAAAACTACACACACACACACACACACTATAGATCTAACTTAACCATGGATTTATCATTTGTCAAATTTTGTGTAACACCCTCCTCCCACATTTATCCAAGCTAACCAGTCCATTGGAGTAAACATGTGACAAGAGGCTACCATGTTGTGATTCAACGCCCCAGGTATAGTTAAGGAAGTGGAACCAGAATAACGAAACCAAATTGACCTTCCACACATGTTACAGAACCTTCAGGAGCCAACCAACCCTTCCATGTGGCCAACCCCTGAGACAACTTGATATTTCACTGATTTGGACCCTCAACTACTCCCATAATAAGCCATGCATGCATTTAAGGCCTTCCAATCGCTCCCACAGCAAGGCGTGCTAACGATTGTGGACATTTTCAAGTAGTTTTGTGCCAACAACCTTAGATTTTGATGCAATTTTTCACGGCCAGTCCTCAGGTCACTACCCATAACTTCATAAAACTTTCAGAAATGAATAATAACAATGGAACAAGGCTTATAATGCAATCACGGGTACAAGTACTTGATCTGACCCATACTAGCCATGACAAGAGCATTATGGGAATTTTGAGCTCTAAAATGGGCCTCCTAAGAAAAATATACAACCAAAATAAAATTTATAAGAACCAATAGGATTCAAGATGACGATGTCAACCATAGGGGAAGATTCACCATTTTTTAAGTAAAAGGGTAAAAATATTAAAAAATAATAAAATAAAAAACTACTTTTTCAACTCGTATTTTCAACTTATCTCCCAATTTTTTACTCAAATTTCAAGCGGGAGCACTCGTTGGATGTAAAATTTAATTCCTCATCCAAGGAGTACCCATGTTGTATACTTTTGATGGAGCCTGCTACGCGAAAAATGAGAAATACATGAAAAAACGTACGTTTTCATGTATTTCTCATTTTTCGTGTAGCAGGGTCCATCGAAAGTATGCAACATGGGTACTCCTTGGATGAAGAATTAAATTTTTCATCCAATGATTACTCCCGCTCGAAATTTGAGTAAAAAATTTGAGAGATAAGTTGAAAATACGAGTTGAAAAAATAGTTTTTTCTTTTTTCCCTCTAAAATTTGATGATGTAATCAAATCTTATTTTATTATTTCCACTATTATTTTATAATTTCCTTAGGATGCCCATTTTAGACCTAAAAATTCTCCAAATGTTTCGTCAAACATGTCACAAATGTGTAATCTACCGGTCATAAAAACTGATCTAAGCATAGGGGTCTCATATTTATCTGAGATTCATAAAGAAACATTGATGCCTCATCATAATAGCTGCATTATTATCTATTAGATCATATATTCATTGTACATTCATTTTCTAATCAAAACATGATGAGAACCATACATCAAGTATGTCATAAAACATACTCATAACCAACATATAACCAACAAAATTAACAAGGATATAATAGCCATAAAAACCACATATGGACCAGTACATTACACACAAAATACCAAAGAGAATAAATTTGTATTAATTAATGGAAAATTCAAACAAGTTAGGGACTTCCACGAACCACCCAACCATAGATTAGACTAAACCAAATCTTTCTTTCATCCAATCACCCACATTCCATATTCCAAGCATAAATGTGAGACTCAAAACCAAACCAATCCAGGTTTCCTTAGGCGTTACTGCAATCCCCACCACATCACTATGCCCTAAACAAGCATGGATGCCTCCAGATTTCTCCACCTACACTGTGAGGAATTTTCATGCCTCTTAGTCTCCAGGCTTTACCATATATCCCGCCATTCATCAGTTGAGGATTCCTAGGCCTAATCGAGACTCCACCCTTCAGGCTTTACCGTATATCCCATAATACATCGGTCAAGGATTCCTAAGCCTAATCAAGGGCACACACCTCTAGGATTTACCGTATATCCCGCCATTCATCGTTCAAGGATTCCTAGTGTAACACCCTCTTCCCACATCTACCCAAGTAATCGGTAAACTGGGGTAAACATGCGACAAGAGGCTACTATAATGAGATACAATCTCCTATGTGACCTTAAGGAAGTGGAACTGATGGAAAAATCAACCTACAAACCTTATACAACAACCACAACACCCTCAGGAGGTAACCCGGCCATTCGGGCCTCTTATCCCTGGGTCACACTGACATTTTGACCCCATTGACCCATATTCGCAAGCATAAAACTGCATGCCAACGACCAAGAGGCTATATATATGTGTGTGTGTGTGTGTATTTTGTAAAATTATTTATTTGAAATATTAAACTTAAATCTAAAATAACTTAGAAAACCCAAACTCTAAACTATGGAACCATATTTTCCTTCATGCATCAGCCAACAATAAATTTTGAATTAAAAAACCAAAAGTCAAATGAATGGTTGTGACCACACCTCACACTTAATGCAATAGTTCTCCCTAACAAAAAATTCATCCACATATGTGAATATTCACATGGACGATTATGATGTATTTTGGGGGTGTCTCCTCTACGACTTTTAACCTACAAATGATTTTTACGGATGGGAGGCTGAGCAAAAAGAGACTAACGTAAATGAGTTTTACGGATAGGAAGCTAAGTTAAAACAAGACTTACAAGTGGAATGAAATTACAGGTGTGGGTAAAATGAATTTACAGGTACAGGTGAAATGAATTTACAGGTGTAGGTGAAATGAATTTATAGCTGCAAGTAAATGAGGTTACAGGTGAAAACAAAAGGAAGGTGAGTGAAAATGAAATTTGACAGAGAATAAAGAAATGGTTTTACTATGATATAAAGAGGAGAAATGCATGGGAAATGGAATTTGGATAAATACTTATTCAAAGGATTTGATAGGAGTAAAAGGGGAAATTAAAAATAATTTACCAACCATGGCAAAATAAGATACGATTTTTAAAATCCACGGGAAGGCAAAAAAACACATGGTTTTTAAATTCCATGGGAAGGGAAAACAAGACATGGATTTAGAAAACAAGACTTGGATTTAAAAAAACACATGGATTTCAAAACAAGATGGATTATTAAATCATTCAAATAAATATATTGAAATCTTAATTATGAAATTCCTTTACAGGTTTAATCATAATATTTGGAAATATTATTCAAAATATATATATTTTTCTTTTCCCAAATATTTTTTGACAATAATAAGGTATTCAAAAGATGATGAAAGTAAAAAAATAATAGAAATAGAACTCAAAGGGACAACTAGTTGATACAGGTGGCAAAATTAATCAGGTTGAAGGGGGAGGTAACGGGTTCGTGAAGACAACTTCAACCTCTCCAGATTCTAAGGTAGAGGATCAACATTAGTTGAACAATTTCCATATATAAAGGTTGAATATTTTCCAGTAGTTCCAGATTTCCTGCATATTTCCAGTGATTGATGCTATCTTTAATTTATTATTCATATTTTTTCCAGAAATTGTTAGAGATTATTTTGTAATCAGTTCCTTTTTGGAATATGATATTAGCTCAATAGGAATTCTATAAATATGTTGTAATAAGACTGAGTAAGGGTTGGAATATATTGGATGGATGGAACTTGTATGAAGAAAGGGTTTGCATTTTGATGTAAAGTTGTGCATTGTACTGAAGTGATCAAATTATAGATAATATAGAGAGTTTGTTTCAGGATTCTCGTGTCAAGTAATTGGTGATGTTCTTTTTGATGTGAAATTATTATTTTTCTTAAGTTTTTCATATGTTTTCTCTCTTTATTGTTTCAAGAAGGAAAGGGGGTGAATTTACTTAACTTTACTCTGCTCTGGCTTGTAAACAATATCAATATTTTCTTTCTAATATTAAGTATATAATTCATCTCAGCATGCTCTATATTTAATTGAACTCAATTAATATTCTTATTTCCATCCACATATATTTTAAAAAGATCCAAAAGTTTTCCTATCCTGTCCTGTTACAATTGCTCTGTAATTATTGTGTTTGATCACCCAAACTTAATAACTCCATGCCCAATGGACTTTCCCTGCACTTTTCAACCAAAATTTTGAAAAAAATATCTGAAACTTGAATTCCTGGCCTAAAATCTAAAACATAAATTTAAATCAGAAAGAGAGATCCCTCTCTAAAGTTGGAAGGGCTAGATCACAGCTTTAAAAGTGGTTTTGAGGTTACCTTTGGGTTTCTCTCCTCGGCCTAGGGAAATTATGGAGTGATAACATTCTGGTGACCATACTGGGGAACTCCAGGTTTCATCTTCCCAAGGAAAAACTATCAAGTTTCAGATCTGGTTGCTGATGGTAGACAATGATTGGACACAAGAAGGTTGAGACATTCACTTGGTGACTCAAAACAGTTTCAAGCTGATCTAAAGACTCCATTGGCAGCAGGATCCAAAAATCAAGATGAGTTCTCAATCTAGAAGATACGTGCCCATGAATTGAGGTCATATTGTAGGATTTCCAAATCGAATGCCTGGTGTAAGTTGGCAGACTCATTTACCTACATTCAAATGTGAAAAAGGAGATGGTGCTGCTTTGCACATGATTAGGTTTCATATGCACATTTGTAATTTTAAAGTTAAATTTCAGGAAGATTGTCTTATAAAGATGTTCATGGTATCCCTGGAGGGAAATGCACAAGCATGGTATGAAAGCTTGCCAAATTATTTTTTATATTCTCTTAGAGGTTTTCATACAATATTTTATGAGAAATATAAAGAACATCATCCTTCTTTGTTGCTAGTCAAATATTGTTGCACACATTTTGACAATTTTATTGAGGATTTGAATTTTTTTTATGAAGATGATTAATTTATGGATTATGAGATTATAGAGGTTATTCATGAGAGACCTTTCAACCATAAAGAAGATGTAGAAATTTGGTTGCTTTGACATTCAAGAAAATTTCCAGAAAGAAGTTATTTCTCCCATGGTTGAAAATGAAACAAATCTGCATTTCAATGACTTACTTTCTCCTAAACTTGTTGATGACATGTTACAACCTTTATACATTTCAGAAGAACCAAAGAAGATGCAACCCAGTTGTAATGAAGAATTAGAGCTTATAGATGATATTCATATTCCAATCTCCGAGTTTAATGAACATTTTGATCCAGGTGGATATTGGTGGCCACCCATCTATTTAATTTGGACCCCCACCATCAGTTCTTTCAATTTTTCACTTTCAGCACAACTTACTATTTTTAGCAGCTTTTCGGGTCTTGAACTTCTGGAGCCGTTTTGAGGCTTTAATGATCCAGGTGGATATTGGTGGCCACCCACCTATTCCATTTTAACCCCCACAATCAGTTCTTTCAGTTTTTCAGTTTAAGCACAACTTACTATTTTTAGCAGTTTTTTGGGTCTTGAACTTTCGGAGCCGTTTTGAGGCCCTAAACGATTTTGGGACAATTGGGAGTAACCTAGGTCAACTTATTGATTTTTCTCACTCAAAATTTGTAGTCCTCAGATAGATATTTCTAATGAGGTATTGAGCGCGTCAAACAGAGATTGTATTCCAAAGTTACGTCCCCAGGAAGATTGATGTACCAATTTACCCAAAAGGGGCCCACAGTTTTGGCGCTTCATCTCCTAGGGTTAGGTTTTTTGATGTTTAGGGTTTTTAATTATTTCTCAACAATAAATAAGCCTTCGAGCCTCATTGTAACATAGTTCATAGGTCTATATACGCCACATATCTTCTCAGAGATACACTACCAACACCCTAGCTAGTTTATTTCCATTATGTCTATAAGCGTATTTCTGTTATTTGATATTAATGAAATGAAATATTATTTCTGCTACATCTCTGTGTTCATGTTTATTTCTATGTATTATTGCATTCCTGCATAAATCCAGATCAGTGGTATCAGATCAGACTATGCTTTCTCTGTTTTTCTTTGCATGTCCCCAACAAGGTCAGGGTATAAGGATTTAGGGCTCGATTTGGTTGAAACCTTGCAAGATCAACCTCGAAAACCCTGATGACCTCCCATGGCGGAAAAAAAGAGAGACGAGGGAGCAGGAGATCCTATCAAAATAGTGCTCAAGGAGGCCCTCGAAAAACAAAGGAACACGATGATGGATAACTTTGCCTAGATCCTTCAACGGCTACCCATCGGCAACACATCTACATCCAACAGCCACTCTGGAGGTGCCTCTCCTTATAAGGTATAATTCAACTTTGAAATTCTTGTATTTAAAGGCCAGATAGATGGAGACGTTGTAGATATATGGTTGAATTTTCTAGAAGTGTATTTCTCAGTCCATGATTTCTCCAACCGAGAAAAGATTATTGTTGCACCCCTCAAAGTCGTCCCCCATGTCAAATATTGGTGGGAAACCTACTGCGAGAAAAAGTACAAGAGGGAACCCTCTCTATTCTCGGCTGCACCCACTTGGAATTCCTTCCAATATGGTATCAAGGAACAATATTACCCTGTGGGGAGCTATGAGGACAAGTACATCCAACGGACCACACTGTGGTAGAAAAGGGATCAAGATGTGCACGAAATGAAAAATCTGTTCCATACCCTATGCACAAAGCTGGGTATTAAAGATTCAGAGAGAAATTTGGTGCTCAATTTGTTGAAAATGCAGCAAGATGATGGAGCTTAGTGAAATGAAGTCGCCTTCACTAAGTGGGCCCGCAGGCAAATTCGGGCGCAAAGTCTATTTTTAGACATATGGAGCATGGTCCAGGGATTGCAGTATGTTATTCTTGGAGTATTGGTCATGTTGGTAAAAATAGATGGGACTCTATTTTTTGAACCTATAGGTCGAAGTCTATTTTTAGACTGCCTCTCCTTAAAATAGGGAAGTCAAATATTATTTACCCTTAATAATATTTGGACTATAAACTTCAGTTTACTCTCTTGGAGCACTTCAGTTCGAGCCTTGGAAGTGGCTCATGCATCTGATAGAGGAATTACGCTATTCCTAAGGGTTTGGTGAGCTCATGCATGGTTGACTTCAGTTAGGACTTCAGTGGCAGAATTTTGGTGGAGTTAATGAGACAGCTAGTGGAGTTGTGTTCGGTTTAACTTAGTTGAACTAGTTGAGATTAGTTTAACTAGTTAATCAACTAGTAATGAGTGGAGTGAATTAAATATTATTTAATTCATTAATTAGTAACTCATTATTCAACTCAAGAACACATAAGTTCACTACAATGCATGGACAGTTCAGTGGAGACCAGTGAAAGAGGTAGATGAAAGGGTGGAGTTAGCTATCAGTGGCGACATCAGTTGTGCATGAGATTTGCACCACACTTGGAGGAATTGCCCATGATGATTGCACTGTCAAGCCAAGGAGATTCGAACCTTGGATCTGTATTTAGACAGGCCATGATTGCGCAATAGAGGCAAGGCAATTGGTGGTGAGTTTTGAACCAGTAACCTGTTCAAAACCAAGCTAGTTTGTGTGTAACTTCATGAGATAGTACTGAGTACTTGTGAGGAGTATTGTACTGAGTTTTTTACATGATTTCTCCATTATAATATACACAATAGCTGCGGGGTTTTCAGCTATAAGCTTTCCCCATACATACTGTGTTAATGTGTATGATTATTTGATGTGTTATCGCTTGATTTTATTTCCGCATGTTTGATGATCTGAGTGGAAGAGATTATGTGTTGCATATAAATTCGAATTTTATGTGATCAGGATAGTCTCGGTGGATAATTAATCATTATTCAGCAAATTTCTACACAATTACCATAGCTTTCTACACAAATGCATTCGAAAGGAAATGAAGTTCCTCGACATTACATCGCTTGGCATGATATATCGCTATGTCGCCAAGATCGAGCAGAAATTGAAGCAGAAGAAGCGAGACTTTGGATCTACGAATCCAAAGCCAGCGAAAGGCATCCTCGAACCACAGAACATGGGGTTGTTGGTCAAGGTTGTCATTGATGTCAATATGGCATTAACCGAGATGTCAATATTCTTGAGATGCCTGGTTCCAGATGATGATGTCATGACTCTTGTTTAACAAGGATGTCATCAATGATGATGTCAAACCCCGAAGTTTTCAAGCCAAATAGGTCTTGCCCTAAGAAGCACTTGAACTAACTATAATATTACCAAGTGCTAATAATGCGCCTTGATTGGTGATATAGACCCTAAGTGCCAATATACAAGCCCTTGATGTGAAGGATTATACTTGATGAAGCCATACTTGTGATGATGTCATACTCTTGAATGACCACACTTAATGATGGTACTTAATGAAGGTCGGAAGACTTGATGATGTCGTGGAATATCTTAGTTGATGGCTAGAAGACATGCATGATACATTCATTATTGATGTCCTACATGATGAAATTATGATCCTACATTCAAAACAATGGAGAAGCCAAACAAAGAAGCCATGTTGACCTAATCACCTTCTACACATAAAAATTCAAGGACAGTTACAAAGAAAAATGAATTTTGGCACCTTGGAGGCAACCAATCACAATGAGCCCTAGACCATATTGAAGAGGATTTTTTTCTCTTACTAACGAGCCCTCACTTTCCCTCAAACTCCCGGTGGTTGATGAGATACTAAATTTTTATGTTAAAAATAAAATAAAATTGTGAGCCGAACTACATACACACTCTCATGTCGGTCCTTTTCCCCAAAATTCACGTGCTTTCAAATATGACAAACCACTATAAATATAAAGGTAAACTCATTTTTTTCAGTCAAGAATTTTCAGTGATTATCTCAGAAAATGTGAGGACTGCAACTTGGTGAATAAGACATAATATTTCAGTGAAAATCACAGGAACAACAACTAAGGAGGTTGAGAAAACAAAGAAATCACTATTTTTTGTGATCGGGTTAGGGACAGATCATTTGACGTCTGAAATAGCTACTTAACTCACCACAGGTAGCTATGGAATAGGCTACAGGCAGCCTAATTCACCCTCGGACCTGTGGAATTAGAGTAGATTTTGTGTGGCTTGGACACCTACAGGCTGCATTCCTCAGACCTATTGTGATTACCCTTGAATCTGGTGCTTCTATGACTTGGACCTAACCACTGTCGTACTCTCAGAGTCGAGACAACATTATGTGGAAATCCTGTAGCTTGGACAGTGAAACATTAACTCAGATTGTAGAGACTTGAAGCTCGGATTTGTTGGAGGACTGAGACTAGTAAATAGCCACCTCAAAGTTGTACCTCGAACCTGTGAAATTATCATGTTAAAGAACTAGAACATTCACCTAAAGTGTCACCTATAGTAAAGCTCGGATTTCAGAATTGGAATATTTCATATCTGTGATAGGAGGCTTGTTGTAAGGCTTGAAATAGAGGTCTAGACCTCGGATTACAGCAAGCCTATGGAAGAGTTATAACACAGTTCAATTATGTGTCTCTTCTAGCTCATTTTGGAGATAGCTCATTATATTACAGTTCAGATTAGTGTGTGACAGGTGTGTAGATTTCTTGTGGGAGACACCTCTACCTCAGACATGTGTTGTGAAGGGTTTGGAACTGCGAAGGACAACCACCAATGAAGAATGCAGTCACATTTGTTTAAGGCTCGGTGCTTGTATCTGTGAAGTGTTAGCCACCTATAAATTTTTGACAAGCAATAAGGTGGCTAAATATGTTTCTGAGCCTTCAAGAGAGACATTTTCTTTGAAAATCTCATTCTTGAAGCCTCCATGTGTCTGCTATCCTTTAAAAGACCCTCATTGCTGTTTCCATTGAAGAATCCTGTTGTTTTGTGAAAAATAATGCTTCAAAAGGCCTCTGTAATTGCCCATTTTCACTCATTTCCCTTCATTTTCATTAAACCTCCTTTTCCTCTTTAGAACCTCCATATCCCTCTAAAAAGCCTCCAAAATCCTTTTAAGCCACTAAAAATCCCTTTTACAGGTTTAAGACACCCTTTTCCCCTTTACCGAAAGCCAAGAAAACCCTCAAAAAACCTTCATTTTGGCTTAAAATCCCTTTTTTGCATTGAGGCCTTAAGCCCCTTTCAGCCTAGCCCTTAGCCCCTTTTCCACATATGACCCGCGCCCAGGACCAGGCGCTAAGCCCCGTCACACAATCGCAATCGGAGCTTTCCTTTATCACCTTTTCCTTTGTTATTTCAAATCTTCCGATGCAATGAACTTTTGTTCTGTCGACCTCCGCTGCAATCTCCACTGTCGATCTTTACAGATCTAATGGTCAACGCTGATATCGCATCGCGCCCATAAAAAATTTTCATTACCCCTCCGATTGTATATGGACCGTTGATTTCCCCTTTAATCTGATGGCCCTCGCATGATTGCCAATCACAAAGTCTTAAGTGCCACCCCTTTGTCCCCTCCGATTTGCGATCCTCCGATTCAATCCTGACCGTTGAATCCACAAGAACCAACGGCCAGGATTCGATCGTGCTCCGTCTCTTGTGCCCTCCGTCATTCCCCCTCCGATTGGATCTCGACCGTTGATCTCTCCAATGATCCGACAGTCCGTGCTAAATCGCAAAACGCAAAACCAAAAGACTTCAGAGTTTTGACCCACTACCTTTCTCCGATGCGATTAAATCCTGGCCGTCCATTCTGCCAGATCTGACGGTCCAGATTTCATCACACTCCACCTTCCCCTTCCTCCGTTCCACTGTTCTGCTGATCCCCGATTAGATCTCCGCCGTCCATTTTGTAGATCCAACGGTCAGCATTTAAATCGTCGTTGACCTTTCCCACCTTTCCGCCCATGCATCTTACCTTTTATCGCGTGAAACCTGCACCGTCAGATCTTCTGCCCTTCCATCCAAGGGCTGAGAATGCATATCACGTAAATTTTGCATCTGGGCATTAATGTTTTGAAATTACACAATGTAAGTGGTTTTGTGATTCCACGTGTCGATCCCTGATAGGATCGCATTTTTTTGGCCAAAATTTAAAACCACCTCAACGCTGCGCGATAACCACTTCGGTTTTCCGCTTACCGCCCTCCACGGGGAAATCTCATGGATGATATCAACCGTCCGTTGATCTAATCTAATGGCTCACATTGCATCGCGTCCTCATTCATTTGTTTTTCACCTATCCCTTCGAGTAACTCCATCAAAGGATCTTAGCCATCGATTTATCTAATCCAACGGCTCTAATACATCCTCACCTCCGCTCATTTTCCATTTACTTATACTCCCGATCGTTTTCATCCGCCGATCTTAGCTGTTGCTCTCAGAAATCCGACGGCCCTAATATAACATCTCCTCCATTCACCTACCTCTTCATTCACCCTCCAAATGACCCGATCGTGCAATATCAACCGTTGATCGCCGATGGATGATCTAATCCAACGGTCGAAGCCTGCCTCGCACCAGACCTTCATCAGGCCTGTTTTTTCACCATTCTTCACAATTTCCACCATTTTCCTCGCCTGTGCCACCATTTCCACAGGCCTCCACAACATTCCTCTCCTCGCTCCCCTTGGATTTTATAACAAGTTTATTTTGTTTGTGCAGGGTATACAGATGGTGAAAATCATTCCTTCTACACAGTCACCGTCATGGTGATACAAAGTGCAGGAAGACATTTCCAGAGCCAAAACGCAGGGAAATACACTGTTAATAAGGTTTAAGGCATGTTTTATTAAAGGATCAGTGTTAAAACCCTCATTCAAACCCTCCTGCGCCATTAAAACCTGCACATGCACCAGAAACAGTCAGCAGAAGCGGAATAGTGTGTCAGTGAAAGCTTAAAGGGTTAAAAAGCATGATTTTGAAGGCTAAGAGGCCTAATCCACGATTGCAGACTCAAAGGACACAGGTGAAGACCGTAAAAATGATCAAGAAGGCTTAATAAAGCCTAAAGCACATAAATAAGTCATATCAGTGCTTTCATCATCAGTAGAATGTTTTTTCCCAAGAAAGGACTAACCACTCGATCTCCTCCATCTCCCATCGAACACCAGATCAGTTATTACACTAACAGAGGCCTTAAAAAACTGTTAGGACAACAGTTATGGAAGTATGGGAGACCTTGTAGACCTTCTAGCCACCTTACTTCTTTCAGAAAGCAAAACAGAGTACCGTACAGCCAGAGTACTTCAAAGAACACATACCTGAAGAGATTGTCAACTTGACAAAGACTTCTAGACCAGCCTAAAGAGTACCAATATGTCAATGCCGAGCCATTAAGTAGAGTGGGCATGAATAATTCCTCCCATATATTTTAATGAATCATTTAAACTCATATCTACTACTCCACTTCCTCATTCACCTATAAGAACTCATTGAAAATACATTGCAAAGGGTTGGGATTCATTTAGTTGATGAACTGTTATTGAGGGGAAGTAGCTTAGTAGTTTGCAATATAGTAGGCTGGGAAGAGAAGTCTGGACTGTAAAGAGCCATCGGACTCAGAGTATGTGACTGGTTTTGCACATCAATTGAACAAGTAGATTCACAGGATCCTGGTCTATATTATTGGTGATGTTTTCCTTACTGTAATTGTCTCCTTTCATGTTTTTCCATACTGTCCATTATTCTCTGATAAAGAACAACAGGCATAGATTACGACATACTGTTGGAAGTAACCTAAGTCTCACTGTTAAATCTTTATCTTTATGTTTTCTGCTATTTGTGTATCTAAGAGGAAATTCATCATAATTTAACCAGTCAAAGAAGTTGGTTTGCCCATGCTTACTGATGTATGAATTTAGAGTTTGTTTCTTAGATGTTCTTGTTTGGTTTCAGCTGAAAGAATTGGGAAACTGGGGATTGAGAGTTAGCCCTGTCCACTAGGGTCCTTTTCCAATAGCTAGCCTTTCTAAGATCCCTTTGAGTTGGTGTCAAAGCAGAGAAGGTTAAAAGTCTTTCTCCGATCTATAGACCCTGCTCTGTGTTTCATCTTAAATGTTTTCTACTATTCTGAAAATGGTTATGAGGACTGCTGGATTGTTTTCCTTAAGAGTATGCTGAAAGCAGGTCTAGATTTAAATGACATCTGACCTGATCTTAAGCTTGCCTTTGTGTCATTACCGAGAGTTTCCTTTGAAGTGTGTCAAAGCAGGATAGGTTCAAATTCCTTACCTGATCTCAAGTTGCACTCTGGTTTCTTTCCTTCACCCATTCTTAATTTTCCATCTCACCATCTATCTTAAACGATCCTTTGGTATAGATGACTTGCCCTATGGAAACCCTTGGTTAGTTGTATGCAAGTAAACCCTTTTATGACTCCATAGCCCAATGGATTGGCACTTCTCTTGACCTATTTTCCCATGCTGAAACATCCTGCTACTCTGTTCCTTTTCCATTTCCATAACCGTCTCAGTTAATGATCTCCAACCAAACAAACAAATCAAAAACCCTTGTGCTTCATAGCTAGCCTAATACCTCAATTTGAGCCTTAAAGATATATCATTCTTTGCATTTATAGAGAGATCCCTCTTTGGATCTAGGAGGGCTAGATCCTAAGATCTAAAAGTGGTTTGATGTTGTCTCATCATTTGGTATTGCCAAATCTACCAAATCATGGGAACCACAACATAATGGCGACTTCGCTGGGGATCGAACCCAGAATCTCTGGTTAAATTGGTATTTAATTGCTGATGGTGGACAGCAACCTGCTTCAAACATTCAAATTCATCCACCTGGCGACTTCCACACTCCAGAATTCCTAATAGACCTAATTACTCCACTGGTAGAAGACCCTGAACTGGTTGAGAAGATATAGTGACCTCTTTTTTACAAACATGGATCCAAGTATGGACAGAGAAGCAAAGCTAGATGCTTTGTGGGATAGAATGACAAGAGTTAAATAATAGTGAAGAGGTATGAGGCCAGTCTAAATGTTGATTATCTAGAGCAGCCCATGCCTTTCCCAGATCGAGAACAAACTCAGCCTCTGCAAGACTTTGACAATGAGCAAGACATGCATGATGCTCAAGAATTTATAGAAGGTGATGAGGAAGGTTGTCAAGAAATTCTTGATTGCCTACCTATGTCTTGTCCTATGTTGATTAGAGAATATCATGACCAAATGGAAAGTATTTATAGGGAGCAATGCTTAGAGGAAGCAAGTAGCCACCTAGAAAACACAGAATCTGATGTGGATGAAGAACCAGCACATAGAGGGACTCTTCCTCTAGATCATAACCCATTTCCGATTACACAAGAAGAGTGGCATCCTGATAGTGTAGAAGGAACAAATCATGAACCTTGTATCCAAACTAAGGGTCATAGTAATCATGAGTAAATGTTCGAGATAGAAAAAGATCAGGAAACAGTAGAAAACCTTCAAGGTTTCTCTGCAAGCTCAAGTGAAGATCCCCTAGAAGAGGCTCAAGATGACATCTGGCCTCAAATTCAGTCTTCACAGGAAATAGAGAGCTGCTACACTTCTGCTCAAAGAAACATAATAACATCTCCTCCTTTGACAGAAGAAGAAATAGATCAAATCCTCAATAAGCAGTAGGCCTCTGAAATCTTCTATAAAGCAAACACTCTTGCCCATTCATGTGCTGAGTTTGGTTGTGCAGATTTGGAAAGCTCCCCTGTAAATCATAATGAAGAAAGACTTGCTTATAATCCAGTATGGCTGACTGGTGACATTGCTTATAATTATGATTTTCCTAATTATGATCTATCTGATGATGATGTTCTCCAAACAGAAGTTGATCTTGCAGGGCCATCATCAGTATATTTGTGGGAGGGAAATAAATTCCATCAGCTTCAAGAGAGTAATGAGCCAAGTCAGGCTATTTATGATACTGATGGGGAAAGTTATGAAAGTCTAATAGCAGATGAAGATACATTGAATCTTCAATCTATTTTATCTCAAGACATCAGTAACAATTTTCATGTGATTGGAGATCAGCAGCCTTTCATCTCAAAAGGTGAAGAGGAGAAAATTGAAGAAATTTTTGAGCAGGTTGAAACCAAGGAGCCTCCTCTTGAAAAAGAGGAAGCAAAGGAACATACCCTTGCTCAAGAATACATTGATCTTTTCACAGAGCTCAACCCACTAGATCATCATATCTTAGAGCTACAAGAGGACAAAGCCGCAATATATGATGAGTCCTCCAGTTCAGATGATGATGAAGATGAGGGAGATTCTCTTTCTCAAGAGAGTCTTGTTCTTGATCTAGTGGAAGAGGAAGCAATCCTGGTTGAAGCCTACTTGCCAAATATTCACAACCAGGTATCATTTCAAGATCCTTATGCTCATTTCCTGCAAACATTTGAAGAAGGATCAAAGGTCATTTTGAGTAGCTTGTTGTAGACAAAAAGAAAAATTTTAAAATCTGCTGCTAAAAAACAGAGAGAATGGGAGTGGCCCTGCCTATCCAGCATGCTCAAAGAGATGAGCAGAAAGGACCAGTCATGGGATCATCTGATTGACCGGATGTATTGGAAAAGAGAGTTTTTCAGCTAGACATGTAAATATTTCCAGTTAGGGTAGGGTAGGTAGGAAATCTCAATAAAGCTCAGTCTGTGAGCATTTAGTCCGTTGTTTTTAATTTCTACAAAGTTTCAGTTCATGAGCAGCTTGTCTTTATGCCATGGACCCACAGCAAGCCAGACAGTCTAATCTTGGTTTGACTGTGTTTCAATTTTTGTTCTAGAATATAGAGAAAGAAATCTGCTAGACAGTTTAATATTAGCAGATAGTAGTTTAGGTAGAGAAGCTATGAGTCCAACTGTTTAATCTGGTCTCATGGAGAAATAAGGGTAGAAGTAGATAGGTTTATTTTCCTATTTGTAAAAATTGATGATGTAAAAGGTCTGCAAGTCCAAATGCACCTTGAAGAAAATGTTAGGACTGTAGGATGGGTAGGTAGTTGTTTGAAGGAATTTTTTTTGCTGATATAATGTCTTCATGACTGTGGCAACTGATCAACTAGCTCAGTCTGAGGGGTATAATGTCAGAACAATCAATCACTAACAACTTGTTTTGGAGAAGTTACAATTGAAGATTTCTGAAAAGGAAGGTGTCTTTTGTTGAAGCAATGTTTGGTGCATCTTGAAGACCTGAAGAAGCCCCCTTGGAGATACTTGTTGGGGCAGCCCTTGGCAGCATTTTGAAGCATCCTTGCTGGAGGATTTTAAAGACAATATTGAAGACACTTTGTGAAGAAAATCTTAAGGAGCAGGCCATTTGGAGCACCTTGTGAAGATACCCTTGGAGATCATGATGCATTGAAGCCATCATGAGGTGACCTTGGAGTTTTTGTTTGGTTAATATGAAGAGTTGTGGAGACACCTTCATGATAAGACAAGGTTGTCATCGTGGAGACTAAGTGATGGCATTGCATAATATTGACAGAGCTTGTTGAAGAACATATTGGGAGTTGTGAAGAATAACCAAAACACATTTTGACGAAGTGAAGTTTAGGGCTGGTGCCCAAGAGGTTGGAGCCTCATAGAGACAAGGTCGGTGCCTTGCAAGATAGGGTTGGAGCCCTAGAGGATTGGAGTCCTCAAGAAACCAGGTTCAGAGCTTGTACTAGAGATAGGGTTGGAGCCCCAGAGGTTGGTGCCTAAAATTGACAAGGTTGGAGCCTTGGAAAGTCCAAGTCGATGCTTGGCACTATACAGGTTGGAGCCTAGAAGATTGGAGTCTTCATCTAGGTTTGGAGCCTTATATTATTATTGTACTTGATTTATTGTACAAAATAAATTAATAAAAGTATTTATTTCATCATTGTCCATTTTGTGTTCTAAATATAAGTGATCTAACTAGTAAAACTAACAATTGGAAAGAAATATTGATTCACCCCCCTCTCAGTATTTCCAACAATTGGTATCAGAACCAGTACCTTCACTTAAATCCTAACAACTTGAAGGTTGATCATTAGAAAACAAATGGCAAAGCCAAGGAAGAAAGTCTCCAATCCTCCTAAAGATGTGTCTTCCTCAACCATCTAAATTGAAGTCAATCAATTTGCGAAGGCTCCATTGTTCAATGGAAATTTTGATATATGGGAGGCAAGAATGGGAAATTTCTTGAAGAATCAAGGAATTGAAGTTTGGAAATCAGTGATTACTGATGACATGAAGGATGAAGAATCCAAGAAGTACAATACAAGAGCAATGAAGGCAATTTTGAATGGGTTACCAAATTCTGTGAAGGCCAATTTTGAAAAATGTTCATCAACAAAAGTCATATGGGACAAACTTCATGATATTCACTCAAAAGGAGCGTTGAAAATAATATCTACTCAAGAAGATGATGGAAAGCAAGAAAGAAGTCTAGAATCCATCAAGGAAGCTGAAGATAAGAGATATGACAACAAGGCTAAAGAAGACCTAGACGATGAAGAGAACAAAGAAGACTTTGAAGAAGATCTCCTAAATAAACTTATGGCTTTCATGGAAGAGATTAACAGTTTGAAAAAGGAAAATGAGGAACTTAAGAAGAAATCTCAAGATGGTAACCAAGACAAGACAAGGAAGGAAGTTGACTTTGTCAAGCTTCATGTACAAGAAAGAGATGAGGAGCTCGCCAAACTTAAAGAGAAATTTCATCAAAACAAAAGAAAGCATCATGAAGAAGTCATATCTATGAAAAATCAATTGGATAAGGCAAAGAAAAGGGAAGAAACTTTGTCAAGCCACCTTGAACAAAGACTTAAGAGCTTGAACAATCTTTAAGCAAAGATTGGTCAATACGAGGAAGAGGTCTCCTCTCTTAAATCTCAACTAGAAGAAAAGGATGAAAAAATCTTCAAACTAAAATCAGACATCAATCTTCTCAAGGCCGAAACATGTGAAGCTACAAGAATAAAATAATAAATGGAGTGCAGTCTAGCAAAGGAGAATGAATAAATCTTCATAATGAAATCAAATATCATCTCCCTTAAAATTGAAGCATACGAAGCAACAAGGATGATGGAAGAAATGAAGAAGCAACTAGTCATGAAAGATGAAGATTGTGAAAAATTGAAAGGAGAAATTGTCTATCTTAAAAAGGAAGTTGACTTGCTGAATAAGAACTTGAAGAGTTATCAAACCCTAGATGACATCCTAACTCATCAAAGATCCCCCCTTGATAAATTAGGTCTTGGCTATGTAGGTGAACCCTCAAGCAATAATGATAATGCTTCAAACAACAAGGATGTGAGGAAGCTAGGAAGAAATGATACTCCTAGTTACAGCAAAGGCAAGAGTTAAGATGACATTAGAATAAACCCTACTCCTAGGAGATTTATAGAGGATGTCAAGAATACAAAAGGAAATCATCAAATAATTCCAAGGCAAAAAGACTTCAGAAGTACTTCAAGGAACTCTTCATCTCCCAGGTACCAAAGTATATTTCTTGGATATTACTATTCTTGTAAAAAAATTGGGCACATGGAAAAAGACTGTAGGGCATATCACAAAGACAAATATAATGGTCCCCATCAATATCCTAGAAGCAATTTTTCAAGAAGAAGTAATGAGTTCTTATTCATGAACAAGATAGAGTGCTTCAATTGCCAAAACATTGGACATATGGCACATGATTGTAACTTGACTTGGGCCCCTGCACAAGCTAGAACCATGCCAGAGAATAAAGTTGCACAAGTATGGAGAAGGAAATAAGTTGAATCTGGAAGTCTCTTGAACACTCTAGCCAACAACCCATGTTGTTGATTTGATGAAGACATCCTTGATATTCAAAATGGTTGATGATGAGACTCTGCTAAAAGAGAAGACCATGCATACTGTTAGGGGGAGCCTATGATTCTTAAGAATTTTTGCATAAGTTATCCATGATTGGGCCCTATGAAATCCTTGATGAGTCACAGATGGACAATCATTTTTTGATAGATCATCTCTCTGGAGCAACTCCATTGAAGAACATAATCCCTTACTCATTCGATGGACCATTTTTGAAGATGTCTCCCACTTGATCACAAGGCAAGCAATATTTCTTAAAAATCTAAAGGATTTTATGTAGGTAGGGGCAGTTGGTTCATCACATGAAGAAATGAAATCTATCATAGACCACATTGCCAAAAGTAAGAGCACCATGACAAGGGGAGCAACATACTTATGAAGCATTATTATTGATGAAGAAAATATTATGAAGAGAAGCAGCTTGATAGGGGGAGTACTTGGGCACTCTATTGCCATTGATGTCAAAGGGGGAGAGAATGTTGGAAGGGCAAGAATATTTCCATCAATGACAAAGGGGGAGACCATTGGTCAAGGTTTTCATTGATTTCAATATGGCATTAACTGAGATGTCAATATTCTTGAGATGCCTGGTTCCAGATGATGATGTCATGACTCTTGTTTAACAAGGATGCCATCAATGATGATGTCAAACCCCAAAGTTGTCAAGAAAAAGAGGTCTTACCCTAAGAAGCACTTGAACTAACCATAATATTTCCAAGTGCCAATCATGTGCCTTGATTGGTGATATAGACCCTAAGTGCCAATATACAAGCTCTTGATGTGAAGGATTATACTTGATGAAGCCATACTTGTGATGATGTTATACACTTAAATGACCACACTTAATGATGGTACTTAATGAAGGTCTAAAGAATAGATGATGACGTGGAATATCTTAGTTGATGGTTGGAAGACATGCATGATACACTCATTGCTGATGTCCTACATGATGACATTATGATCCTACATTCAAAACAATGGAGAAGCCAAACAAAGAAGCCATGTTGTCTCAATCACCTTCTGCACATAAAAATTCAAGGATAGTTACAAAGAAAAAGGAATTTTGGCACCTTGGAGGCAACCAATCATAATGATCCCTAGACCATATTGAAGAGGATTTTTTCCTCTTTCTAACGAGCCCTCACTTTCCCTCAAACTCCCAGTGGTTGATGAGATACTGAATTTTTAAGTTAAAAAAAAATTAAAAAAAATTGTGAGATGACCTACACTCACACTCTCATGTTGGCCCTTTTCCCCAACAGTCATGTCCTTTCAAAGATGACAAATCACTAAAAATATAAAGGTAAACTCATTTGTTTCAGTCAAGAATTTTCAGTGATTATCTCAGCAAATGTGAGGACTGCAACTTGGTAAATAAGACACAGAATTTAAGTGCAACTCACAGGAACAACAACTAAGGAGGTCGAGGAAACAAAAAAGATCATTGTTTTTTGTGATTGGGTTAGGGACAGATCATTTGACCTCGAAATGGCTACTTAACTCACCACAGGAAGCTATGGAATAGGCTACAAGCAGCCTAATTTACCCTAGGACCTGTGGAATTAGAGTAGATTTTGTGTGGCTTGGACACCTACAGGCTGCATTCCTTAGACCTGTTGTGATTACCCTTGAATCTGGTGCTTCTATGACTCGGACCTAACCACTTTCATACTCTCAGAGTTGAGACAAAATTCTGTGAAAATCGTGTAGCTTGGACAGTGAAACATTAACTCAGATTGTAGAGACTTGAAGCTCGGATTTTTTGGAGGGCTGAGACTAGTAAATAGCCACCTCAAAGTTGTACCTCGGACCTATGAAATTATCTCGTTAAAGAACTAAAACAGACACCTAAAGTGTCACCTATAGTAAAGTTCAGATTGTAGAATTAGAAGATTTTAGATCTGCGATAGGAGGCTTGTTCTAAGGAATGAAACAGAGGTACAGACCTCGGATTACAACAGATCCGTGAAAGAGTTATAACACAGTTCGATTCTGTGTCTCTTCTAGCTCATTTTGGAGATATCTCATTATATTATAGTTCTGATTAGTGTGTGATAAGTGTGTAGATTTCTTGTGGGAGACACCTCTACCTCAGACCTATGTTGTGAAGGGTTTGGAACTGTGAAGGACAGCCACTAGTGAAGAGTGCAGTCACATTTGTTTAAGGATCGGTGCTTGGATCTGTGAAGTACTAAGCCTTGAACCTATGATCAACTAGCTCAGTCTCAAGGTTATAACGTCAGAAAAATCAATCACTAACAACTTGTTTTGGAGAAATTACAATTGAAGATTTCTAAAAATGAAGGTGTCTTTTGTTGAAGCAATGTTTGGTGCATCTTTAAGACCTAAAGAAGCCCTCTTGGAGATACTTGTTGGGGCAGCCCTTGGCAGCATTTTGAAGCATCCTTGTTGGAGGATTTTAAAGACAATATTGAAGACACTTTATGAAGACAATCTTAAGGAGCAGGCCATTTGGAGAACCTTGTGAAGATACCCTTGGAGATCGTGATGCATTGAAGCCACCATGAGGTGACCTTGGAGTTTTTGTTTGGTTAATATGAAGAGTTGTGGAGACACCTTCATGATAAGACAAGACTGACATTGATAAATTTACGTGGAGGCTAAGTGATGGCATTGCAGAAGATTGACAAGGCTCGTTGAAGAAGACATTGGCAGCCGTGAAGAATAACCAAAACATATTTTGATGAAGTGAAGTTTAAGGTTGGTGCCCAAGAGGTTGGAGCCTCATAGAGACAAGGTTGGTGCCTTGGAAGATAGGGTTGGAGCCCTAGAGGTTCGTGCCTCAAATTGACAAGGTTGGAGCCTTGGAAAGTCCAAGTCAGTGCTTGGCACAATATAGGTTGGAGCGTGGAAGATTGTGTTAGTATGAATCCTTTGTCGATGTGTACGAAAAAAGACCACTTTAGCTACGCATAACTAATAGCCCTAACATCAAAAGTGGCTGCCAATATCTTCAGATCTGTAGTTAGTTGATCAAGACAAGAGCTGAAAAAAACCAGATCTATGCATAGAAAGACATTAAGCAGTAAAAAGAAGGGTTTGCTCCATATATCCAATAGACAAGACAAGAACAATTTTTGAAAGAATTTTTGTATTAAGGGCACCTGGGAGGAAAACAAGAAGGCGTATCCAATTATCCTCAATGGGATGGGTTCTTGGAAGTCCTCAGCACTTCAGATCTAGGATCTCTCTCTCTTGTTGGTGTAGAAAACCCAGACAAAGATAGAACTCAAAGGGAGCTCACACAGCAAATAATGTAGAAAAATGTGACCAAGTGTATAGATCCAGAGTGATCTAATAGGCAACAAAAGGTGAAGAATGGTAGGAAAAACCCTCCTATTTATAACAAAATATTTGGTCATTCTAGATCTTGGTGCATGATTAAAATAATGTTAACCAAATCTAGATCCACCTTTTATGGAATATTTTATTATATTTGTTGGAGGGAAAAGGTATTTGACTTGGGTCAAATCCCTTTATTAGTCAAAAATAAATAAATAAATGATTTATTTATCTTTTTAAGGAAGTGGTTGGAAGATAATCAAATAAATAATGATTTATTTAATTATTTGTGGGTGATTTGGTCATATTTAACAAGGAATATTATCTAAATAAGATTTAAATAAATATTCCTAGAAAATAATAAGATAAATAAAGGTTTATCTAATTAATTTCTTTGTTTTTGGGTTAAACATGACTAGGAATAATAATTAAATTATGGTTTAATTAATTATTCCATGAGGAAAATTAAACAAAATAGGTTTGTTTAATATTTCCTTTGGGGTTTCCTGTTTAGACCATAAACAACCTAATAAATGTGGTTTATTAAGTTATTTTACATAGTGAAAGCAATTTTACTTAGGGTAAAATTGGTCTTACATGGTGTACTTGGGTCCATCTAATGATAATAGGTTAGATGACGAAAAAATGGTGTAATGATTGGAGTCTTCATCTAGGGTTGGAGCCCTATATTATTATTGTACTTAATTTATTGTACAAAATAAATTAATAAAATTATTTATTCCATCATTGTCCATTTTGTGTTCTAAATATAAGTGATCTAACTGGTAAAACTAACAATTGGAAAGAAATATTGATTCACCCCCCTCTCAGTATTTCCAACAGGGGCAAGGCCAAAGCGAGGTGACTCAAAAGGACACGGGGAAGTGGTGTGAATTTCATAACAGCCCCACTCACATCACAAATGAGTGTCGGGTCAAACAGTCATTGGTGGATGAACTAAAGGCACTTGAATCAGATGCATGTTTTGATCCTGAGTTAGAACCAATGAAGGGAAATGACAAAGGGAAGAAGATCATTGATGCGGATCCTAGTGCCATTACTTCCACTACCAATATCCAAGGGGAGGATCCCGAGGATTCAGAAGAGGGGGAGTGCCTCCTCCATTCACAGATGTGGGTGAAGGGTTCTCCACTGCAATTCCTTGTCGATAGCGGAAGCCAAAAGAACCTCATTTCAGTAGAGTTCATGAAGCGGCTCAGCATAATAACCATAGCACACTCGCAGCCATATACCATTGGGTGGCTTCACGAAGGAAGGGTTCTCTGTGTCTGCCAACAGTGCCGCCTTCCGTACAGCATCAAGCCATTCACGGATGAGGTACTCTATGATGTTGCTCCTCTTGATATGTCCGATGTATTATTGGGCCACTCATACTTTTGGAGGCGACTTGTTTTGTATGAGTCTAGGCCTCATGATATTATTATTACTTTGGGAAATAACTTGTACAGGATACCAAAGGTAGTACCGCCTCCTACCATCTCTTTGACTACTACAAAAAAACGCAGTAAGATTGTTTCCCAAACCAGGAAATTTATTTGCATTAGCATTCACCCACAAGGAAAGAATAATATTGTGGCCACAGCCTCGAAATAGGCCCCCCCTACACAGCAGCAGCAAATGGAAAAAGGCGTGGAGGAATACGAGGACATTTTCTCCTCACCCACAAAGGTTCCTCTACACTGTCAGGTCAAGCACTCCATTGATCTGACCCTAGGCATATCGCAGCTTGATATTTCCATACCTCAAGCGACCACACATACATAATCCACACATGTACTGTCTGAGGCTGATAAAGAAATCAAATTTACTGAATGCATCCAGCATGTCCGCTCACGGGTCCATGACATCTTCGACAAATCCAATACCCAATTTAGCAGAATTTGCCTCATCTCATGGATGATCTCAACACAATGGGGACCATTGCTTCCTAAGGGGGGAGGAATGATCCAGGTGGATATTGGTGGCCACTCACCTATTCCATTTGGACCCCCACCATCGGTTCTTTCAATTTTTCACGTTCAACACAACTTACTATTTTTAGCAAGTCTGCGAGTCTTGAACTTCTGGAGCCGTTTTGAGGCTCTAATGATCCAGGTGGATATTGGTGGCCACCCACCTATTCCATTTGAACCCCCACCATCAGTTCTTTCAATTTTTTAGTTTAAGCACAACTTACTATTTTTAGCAGTTTTTCAGGTCCTCAACTTCCGGAGCCGTTTTGAGGTCTTAAATGACGTTTTTTTGGGAAAACCGAGAGCAACATGGGTCCATAGACCCATGTTGCTCACTCAAAAGCTGTAGTCCTCGGATAGATATTTCTAACGAGGTATTGAGCACGTCAAACAGAGATCATATGTCAAAGTTACATCCCCGGGAAGATTTATGTACCAATTTACCCAAACGGGGCCCACAGTTTTGGCGCTTCATCTCCTAGGGTTAGGTTTTTGGATGTTTAGGGTTTTTCATTATTTCTCAACAATAAATAGGCCTTCGAGCCTCATTGTAACATAGTTCAAAGGCCTATAGCCGCCACATCTCTTCTTAGAGATACGCTACCAGTTACCTAGCTAGTTTATTTCCATTATGCCTGTAAGCATATTTATGTTATTTGATATTAATGAAATGAAATATTATTTCCACTACATCTCTATGTTCATGTTTATTTCTGTGTATTATTGCATTCCTACATAAATCCAGATCATATTTACAACAACCTTGTCAATATTTATGTGATAAAACACATGAGGGAAGCTACATTCTATTTTTGATACTGATGATAGTTTGTAGCAATCTTCTCAGATTTTTAGAAATGAAAATAATCATTCTAGTTTCCTTGCAACCCTTTCTTCTCTTGAGTTTTTAGTTAGGGAAAAATTTCTAAAAATAAGAATTCTGAGTTTGCTAGAATAGAAACTCAAGAAATTCATGATTCATCCATTATTTTCAGCAATAATATGCAACAAGTTTGTTCCTTTAAACTTAATTCAGAAATTTCTGAAGAGAAGATTCATGAAGCTACATGCAAAAAAATTCTTCGCAATAAATTTTTTCAGCATAATTATGAATAAGAGCAGGTTGTTCTAGACCCTGTGGGTGTAGGTCTGCTTGTTTTTCAAGATGTGGATGCCTCAATTAAATATTTGCCTCCAAATTTGGATAATGAAGAGTTTGCTGAAAAAGAACAGGTTGTCCCAAATCCTATGGATGTACACATTATTGTTGTGAATAGAGTGGTTGCCTTAATTGAAGAGGGAAAGATTAATGAATTGAGTGCTCCCATTTCTCTAGAATAGAGTCCTCTTACCAATCATCAAGTGAATGTAACCATTTATGTTTTTTAATATTCTTTTGCTGGCCTCTTGGAACCATTGAAAGAAGATTTTTGTCATCCCATGGCCAGTTTGTTGCAGGATTTATGGAAGCCTGTAGTCTTTACTAATGATTTTAGAATTAGTTGAATCTTGAGTTTCCATTCTCTTTATTTTTCTACCTTTTCAAGGAAACTGTGAGTAGAACTCAGTTAAGTAGCCATTTGATTGATTGGAAACATTGAAGAGAATATTTCACCTAGTGTATATACTTTCAGCAGGTGCGGACAACCATCACCAACATTTGAAGCCCGAGGAGAAGGCCCTAAGAATTTGGTAATGTGTTATCAAATTTATGATTTAGTTTTAAATTTTGCATCAGATTTTTCAGTTTGCAGTATGTAATTCAAATTCTAGTTTGAAGAATGGAATTGGTTCAGTTTGAGGATTGGAGTAGATTACTAGTAGGTTTTCAGTTATAGTGGCTTCCAGGAAGAGCATATTGCAAGTTTGGGATCAACGCAATGGATGAGGCTAATCATCTAGGGTGTTCTTGACACCTCACAAGGAGGATTTCATCCCCATTGGAGCCAATGTTAGGGTCCTATAAATTATAGTGATCATTGATGATTGTCTGGTTATTTATTTTGGGAATCTGCTGATAAAATTTAGCCTACAAATACACCAGGTCTTATAGTCTAAATTTTTTTTGTAAAGAGGTCCCTAGGAGTTCATCATGTTGAAATTTGCAACAAGAAACAATGAAATCGGAATCCAGAAACAACATCCAGAAATGGCTACCATGGTGGCTTTTGATTTAATTATTTCTTAATTAAATTAGAAGAAATGTGTGCCAAATTTATTTATCCCTTAAATAAATTGGACTATAAATTGTAATATTATCTCATAATCACTTGTAATAGTTAACTGAGTGTGATAGACTCAGTTAGCTCATGAAATTCGAGTTGAGGGTGGTTAGTGAGGCATGTAGAGTGATTCTATTTGTTTTAGAGTCCAAGTTGCAGTTAGTGTATTAGTTTAATGCATGAGAAATCAACTAACTCAATTAAGTGAGTTAAATTCAGTCTAACTAGTTGTAATTGATTGTTGCACTAGTGAGAGGTCAAGTGAATTAAATCAAATTTAATTCACATGTAGTGATCTGTTAAGTGACTGGAAATTTATTATTAATAGTTGCATGCATGTTAGTTCTGATGAAGACCCAATTGAGACAGAGGTTAAAGGGGAGTTATCTATTAGTTATATTTTTAGAAAATTTCCCGAGCGCAATTATATACACCATAGGATTCCTATGATGTATTAAGCAGTCAAGGAAGGCTAATTATCCTAATTAATAGGGATTGATTTCCTAGGGATTACATGAGAAAGGCAGGCTGAGCAGAGGATGAGAATTGGATAAGTACTATCCTAATTTTGTCCAGATCAATGTGAGACAATCAGGATAGTGCAACAGACTCTTGTGAGAAGAGTGCATTGTATTTTTTCATGTTTACTTGGTTCATTATACAATGGAGATAGAGGGGTTTTGAGCAGCAAGCTTTCCCCAGAAAAATATCTTGTGTTGTGGATTGATTTTCTTTCTCTTACTTGGTGTGATTGTGCGATCGTGTTTAATTTCTGAAAATTAACTATAGAAGGATTTAGTATTTTTCTCTTGTATATTGCATGATCAGATTGAATCCATTCGTATACATATTTTTTTTTAAATTTCTACATGGTATCAGAGCACCAGGAATCACAATAGTGGAGAAGAAATTGAGTTTTTGTTGAACAATATTCAAACTTGCAAATACTTTCTTTAGAGCGACAAGCGGATCAAGATAGCTTTCAATGGATTAAGATTGGAATATGGACTTATGGGAAGTTCTAATTATATTTCATGGAAAGACAGAATGGAGGCATTTTTGGAGGACAACGGGTTGAAATAATTCATTGATAACGATATTCCCAAGCCCGCAGCAGCATATACCACTCTTCTTGATGCTTGGAAAAATAAGGTAGCAAGGGCGAGGAGGATGTTATTAGAGGGAGTTTGAGATCACATTTTCTCGAGTCTCCATGGTAAAGAAACTCCATATGTAATGTGGAAGGACTTGAAAAATCTGCTTCTGAACAAAAGTGACCAAAGGAAGTTGGCGCTGAAGGACAAGATCAAGAAAATCAAGAAGGAGGAGAGCAAGACAGTACCAACATACTTGGAAAAGTTCACTGAATGTCGAGATGAGCTTGGAAGTGTTTATGTGACCGTAGCAGATGATGACTTGGTGAGCCTAGCACTTCTAGGCCTTCCCAAGGGCTGGCATAGTTACCAGGACTCAGTGAATGGGAGGGAAAAGTTACTAGATTGGGAGCGAATTTTGTTGGATTTGGTACAATAATAATTCAGGTGGAATAACAGGGATGGATCCTCATCCAAGACTAATGACGAGGAATATTGTGCCTTGGCCAGTAAGGCAAAGAAGGCCAAGGGAAAGAAATCCCAAGGTGAAGTGGGCAAGAAGACTTGTCCAAGATCAGATGTTTTCACTGTCACGAGCATGGGCATTATGTTACAAATTGTCCACAGAAGAAGGCAAGCAAGAAGGAGCCTGCACTTGCAGCAAGTAAAGCATCAGCTTCACAGTTCAAGCTTTATTTTACTCTCATTGCATGCATGGCCAACATTTTAATAGGATGCATGTGGTATTTAGACAACAGTGCCTCATTCCATATGACGGGGGATAGAGATCTCTTCAATGACTTGGAGGAGAAGGACCTCCAATAGAACATAGAGTTTGGAGATGACGGGAGGTACAACATGACCGACATAGGTATAGTTACCTTTCAGAGGGAGAATGTCTCTCATCTCAGACTAGCAGATGTTTTGTATGCTCCAAAACTAAAGAAATATCTTGTCTCTATAGCGGTATTGGAAGGCCATGGTTATGAAGTGACTTTTAGAAAAGGAAAATTTTTCCTTAAACACATAGCCATGAGACGGGTGAAGCAGATCGGTTCCAGAGTCAAGAACCTATATGCTCTCAAGGTTGAGGATACATGCAAGGCTTTGAGGAGAAAATCAGTGGTTATTGACTTGGCGGTTGAGAGGGAGAAATTATCTCTCAACATGCAGCCTCGGAAGCAGTCTCAGAAGTTTGTGGAGCAGCCGCAATTGGGGAAGCAGAGAGGAGACCGAGTGGAAGAGTCCACTCAAGAAGATACCTCTAGGAGGGGGTAATTTCGAGCCAAAAGGGCAGAGGGAGTACATGCAGCTATACCTCCAGGTGTGAGGTGGGGCGATGTGCATAATTAATCCCAAGAACAAATTTGGGAAGGATTCATGGAGATGATGTGTCTCATGGATAGAACCTAGATTTGAGGAACCCACAGTACAATAGTAGCAGGAAGGATCGGTTATATTGATGCAGTCAGATGTCATGAAAACATAAATCAGAGTGACACGTGTCGGATATTGGAGCGCAAATCAGAGTTTCCAGCAATGCAGAGTGCATGGATGCAGATGTCAGCAATGCTGAGAGTCCAGTAGACATGTGCAGTAGCTAGTAGCAGTCAGAAGACTTTGATGACAGATTAATTATAGTGATTTGATTATTGGAGGCTATTCAACTTCAAAAGTGTTGCATGCAAGAACATTCCGAAGGTATCAGATCAGGACAGATTGATTCCTTTCTTGTTGATAGGGGGTGTTGAAATTTGCAACAAGAAACAGTGAATTAGGCATCGACAAACAACATCCAGAAAATGGCATTCACAAATGGCTACCATGGATGCTTTTGATTTAATTATTTCTTAATCAAATTAGAAGAAATGTATGTCAAATTTATTTATCCCTTATATAAATTAGACAATAAATTGTAATCTTATCTCATAATCACTTGTAATAGTTAACTGAGTGTGATAGACTCAGTTAGCTCATGAAATTCGAGTTGAGGGTGGTTGGTGAGGCATGTAGAGTGATTCTGTTTTTTTTAGAGTCCAAGTTGCAGTTAGTGTATTAGTTTAATGCATGAGAAATCAGTTAACTCAATTAAGTGAGTTAAAGTCAGTCTAACTAGTTGTAACTGATTGTTGCACTAGTGAGAGGACAAGTGAATTAAATCAGATTTAATTCATATGCAGTGACCTATCAGTTCTGATGAAGACCCAGTTGAGAAATAGGTTAAAGGGAAGTTATCTATCAGTTGTATTTTTAGCAAATTTCTCGGGCGCAATTATATAGACCATAGGATGCCCATGATGTATTGCGCGGTCAAGGAAGACTAATTATCCTAATTAATATGGATTAATTGCCTAGGGATTGCGTGAGCAAGGCAGGTTGAGTAGAGGCTGAGAATTGGCTAAGTACTAGCCCAATTTTGTCCAGATCAGTGTGAGTCAGTCAGGATAATGCAACAGAATCTTGTGAGAAGAGTGCATTATATTGTTTCATGATTCCTTGGTTCATTATATAATAGAGATAGAGGGGTTTTGAGCAGCAAGCTTTCCCCAGAAAAATATCTTGTGTTGTAGATTGATTTTCTTTCTCTTACTTGGTGTGATTGTGCGATCGTGTTTAATTTCCGCAAATTAACTGTAGAAGGATTCAATATTTTCTCTAGTATATTGCATGATCAAATTGAATCCATTGGTATACATATTGTTTGTATAATTTCTACATGGTATCAGAGCACCAGGCACCCCTATATCTAACCACGCAATGTTGTGAAACCAGCTCAAAAAGAGAAGAAAAGAGATATCAACGCCTTAGAAATAAGCCACTTTGAGGGGACAACCTCCAATACATTACATGAATGAAAAATTCTTGGATGATTCAAATTACAAAACCCCCTTTCTATATATAGGAGTCCATGGGGCCCAATGTAATCCTAGTGGGGCCACAATGTAATCCTAGCCGACCTAACAATAATAATTTAAGGGCACAATAATAACAATATGGGGGTTACAAGGGTACAATAATAACAATAAGGGGGTTACACTAACAACAATAAGGGACTATACTAGTTATATAGGGACCTAACATGCCCCTCTCCTTCAAAAAAGTGTTGTCCTCAACGCTTGAGTAGCTCTGGGTGCTTCTATATAAAATTCTCATTCTCCCATGTAGAATCTTCAGTGGGTAAGTTCTTCCACTTGATGAGATACTCTGAAATTGATCGATTCCGTAGCTATCGAGTTCTTGTTTCCGTGACCGCTTCAGGTTCCAATATGACTTTTCCTTCCTCATCAAGTTCTGGCAATATTGTTTGAACTAGAATATTTTCACCTATAACCTTCTTTAAGCATGAAACATGGAAAATTGGATGCACTCGTGAAGAAGGAGGAAGCTCCAATTTGTATGCCATAGTACCAATCTTTTGCAACACCTTGTAAGGACCATAGTACTTTGGCGATAATTTATTATCCTTCTTAGCTTGCCTGAGGGACATTTGTTTGTATGGTTGTAGCCGTAAAAATACCCAATCTCCTACATCAAAACTTCTCTCGCTGCGATGTTGATCTGCCTGTTGTTTCATTCGATTTTGTGCCAAATTCAGGTTATCCTTTAAGAGTTGGAGAACTTCTTGCTGATGCTCGATGTGATCTTCCACTGCTTGAACCTTCGAATTTTCTCTTAAAGATGATGTGATGGATGGTGGATGATATCCATAAAGTGCCATAAATGGGGTCATTTTTGCTGCAGTATGGAAGGAAGTGTTATACCACCATCCAGCGAGAGGTAACCACTTGACCCATTGTGTTTGTTTATCAGATACAAAACAACGAAGATATCCTTCCAAACATTTATTTACTATCTCGGTTTGACCATTAGATTGAGGATGATAAGATGAGCTATGAGCTAATTGAGTACCCAAACAAGAAAATAACTCCGTCCAAAAATTTCCAGTAAAAATGGGATCTCTTTCACTCACAATAACCCTTGGGCTTCCATGTAGCTTTTGAATTCTGTCCATAAATGTAGTAGCAACTGTACTTGCTTTAAATGGATGAGATAATGCACAAAAGTGTGCATACTTGGTAATTCTATCAACTACCACCATGATGACACTATTTCCTTCAGACTTAGGTAAACTTGTGATAAAATCCATTGAAATCTCCTCCCAACGTTGACTTGGAATGGATAAAGGTTGTAGAAGACCTGGGGTCTTAATTGTCTCAACTTTATTCTTCTAGCAAACCAAAAGGCCATTCCAGAAAAATTATTTCTTCACCCTGTGGTAAGTTTCCAAAAATCCTGAGTGTCCCCCTAAAGGAGAAGTGTGCAATTCCAAAAGAATCTTTTGTTTTAGTTGGGAATTCTTACAAAGATATACGCGATCTTTGTACCATAAGGAATCATTTTTCCAATAAAATTTATCAGATGTACTAGGATCTTGCTACAAATTTTGAATGAGTGTCCACACTTCTTCATCCTTCTTCCAATCATCTCTTGCTTCGGTTATCCAATCTGGTTGGATAATAGAAATGGCACAAAGCAATGCTTCCACCTCTTCATTCTTTCTTGAGAGTGCATCTGCAACAACATTTAGCTTCCCTTTTTTGTATATTATTTCAAAGTCATAACCCAACATCTTTGTGACCCATTTTGCTGCTCTTCTGAAGATAGTCTTTGTTCCAAAAAGTGTTTAAGACTATCATGATCAGTTTTTACCTTGAAGTGTCTTCCCATTAGGTAAGTTCTCCATTTCTTTAGTGCATGCAGTATTGCTAACATTTCCTTCTCATAAATAGGTTTATGTAAATAATTTCCTTTGATTGGACGACTTTTAAAAGCAATGGGTCTTCCTTCCTACATTAAAACAACACCAATTCCATTTCCTGAGGCATCACATTCCACAATAAAGGTTTTTGTGAAGTCTGGCGTAGCTAAGACCGGTGCTAGGCACATTGCCTCCTTAAGATGTTCAAAGGCCTTAGTTGCTTTAGGAGTCCATGAAAATGCATCTTTCTTCAATAATGTTGTTAGAGGTGCTGCTATTCTCCCATAATTCTTAACAAACTTGCGATAATACCCCGTTAACCCGAGAAATCCTCGCAACTGCTTTATGGTTGTGGGGAATTTCCATTCCTTAATGGCTTTAATTTTGTTAGGGTCTACTTTAACACCCTCGTGAGATACAATATGACCCAGATATTCCACCTCTTGTACTCCAAAGAAACATTTGGATTTTTTTGCATATAATTGTTTCTCGTGCAATAGTTTGAGCACCCTGTCAACATGTTCAACATGATCCTTCCAAGACCTGTTGTAGATTAGTATATCATCAAAAAATACTAGCACAAATTCTCTAAGGAAGGGTTTGAAAATGGAATTCATCAACCCTTGAAATGTAGAAGGTGCATTGGTAAGGCCAAAAGGCATGACCAAAAATTCATAATGACCCTCATGAGTTCGAAATGTTGTTTTTGGAATATCTTCAGTCTTCATTCTAATTTGATGATACCCTAAACGAAGATCCAATTTGGTAAAATAAATTTCTCCATGTAATTCATCCAATAATTCATCAATCACAGGAATGGGAAATTTATCTTTAATGGTGAGCTTATTGAGCTCCCTATAATCTGGACACATTCGCCATGATCCATCCTTCTTGTGTACCAATACTACAGGAGGAGAGAAAGAACTTTGACTAGGTTGAATTATACCCGCCTCTAACATTTCTGCAATCATACATTCAATTTCGCTCTTTTGGACATAAGGATATCTATAAGGCCTGATGTTTGGAGGAACACTTCCTGGAATCAAATGAATAGCATGATCACGATCACGAATAGGTGGGAGTCCTTTTGGAGTTTCAAAAACCTTGGAATGATTGTCCAAGAATTTTTGGAGATCTGCAGAAATAGATGATTTTGATGTTGGAACTTCTAGTGAGCATAATTGTGCAATTATGCCTCGTTTTTATTTCTTTATAAGATTTTTCATGACATTATAACTTATTATATTTCCCGATTTCCCTGCAATACCCTGTAATTTGACTTCCTTTCCTTCTGAAAAAAATTTCAAGAAAAGTTCTTGAAAATTAAAAGCTACCGTCCCCAAAGATTGTAACCATTGTAGTCCTAGTACAACATCAACACCTCCCATAGGAATGGAAAGCATTGGACTAGTCAATACATATTCCCCCATGGTTAGCTTGATATTATGGCATTTTCCAGAGCAATTTATAGTTCCTCCATTTGCAACCATCACTTGACATTCTGGTGCTGGTATAGGAAACAATTTAATTCCTTGGCTACCTTACAATGAATAAAATTATGGGTGCTACCTGAATCAATCAACACTATTACCTTTTTCTTCTTGATTTGTCCTTCTATCTTGAGAGTTTGAGAAGTGGTAATTCCTGCCAGTGCATTACACGATATGGTCGGATTCATTTCTTCCTCTTCTAGGGGTGGTTCCTGGTGTATATCCTCTTCTTGTTCATTTTCTTCTTCTTCTTCACAATCTATGTAAAATAATTTCTTCTCAGCACACTTATGACCTTTAGTGTATTTGCTATCACAAGTGTAGCAAAGCCCTTTTGCTCTTTTTTCTTCCAATTGTTGTGGTGTCAACCTTGTAGGTTGTGGAAATCTAGGCGTAGCAACACTTCCTTCTTTATAGAAGTGAGTGGTAGGTTTCCTTGTCGCCATAATTTTACATTCAATTTTTCTTGCCAACCTGAATGCCTTCTCCAATGAATCAGGTTCCAAAACGCGAACTTCATGTTGGATGTTATCCTTTAAAGTGCCTATGAAGAGATCAATCCTGTGTTCCTCTGGAATATCAGTTACCCTTATATTCAATTTTTGGAAGTCCTCAATGTGCTCCCCCATTAAACCCTTTTGTTTGAGATTTATCAATTGGCTAAAGAAGGTGTTGCTCTTTGTATCCTCATAATGTGCTATCATTTCCTTCGTAAAAATTGACCAAGTGAAAATTTTTTTACGGGAGCAAAGCCATCGATACCATACAATGTATTTTGTTCTAAATGTAAAGTTGCAATACGTACCTTTTGTGTGTTTTGCACATTATGGAGATCAAAATATTGCTCCATCTGTAGTATCCATGTTACAGGATCCTTTCCATCAAACTTCCTCATATCCATTTTTGGAATATGGTGGTTCTTCCTGCCAACATTAGATTTTATGAAATCACGATCAACATTTATTTTTTTCTCATCATGAGTTTCCTCTACCATATTTTCACCATTAGGAAACATTTCTTATATCAACTTTGTCAAACCTTCCATGTCTGCTTTTAGATCATTCTTCATGCTTTCCATTTTCTCATCGATCTTAGCTTCCATGTCATCCATATTAGATTCATGCCAGCTTCCATGCCATCTATCTCAGATTCCATGCCATTCTTCAAACCATCCATCTTATATTCCACGCCTTTCTTCAAACCATCCATCTTAGTTTCCACGCCTTTCTTCAAAACTTCAATGTCATTTTTTGTTGCTCTTTGCGAGAGCAAAATTTATTGCACTTGCTCTTGTAATTTTGATATGTCATGTTGCCATTCTTCGTCTTCATGAGTCATAGTAGATCTTTCTAAAGGCTTAATGGGTGTTGAATTCTTTTTTGGGGCCATTTTAGAATCCAATACTGATATCTATTCTACAATATGCCCTTGGAATCAATTCAACTTGATTCTTCAAACAAGACTTATGCAATTTGGAAAAAAATATACACACCTTTTACTTGCTTTTTAGGAGCTCAATATTGAAATTGAATTATCTCTATAATTGTGGATCCTCAATATCTGAAATTTAGCCCTGTCGTAGCCCTATGAAGCTTCTTTCAAATGCCACAGGTCTGATTTGATTTAGATTCTTCAAGGCAAAGTTATGTCCAATCTCCCACAATGACCCAATTTTGGACTGGTTCAATAGAGAAAACTTGTACGACTTGTCACGTGTCACTGTTTCCTCCTTTGGCTCTGAAATTGATAGAATGAAAACTACAGTCTGTGTACTTACGACCACTTTTTACAACATTCCAATCCGATGCTCAGAGAGAGAGCTATGAATATTTCCCCACGATCACCTCTTTGAGATGAAATTCAGAAGCCTAAAAAATCCATAACTTCCACAGATCATATCTCCGAAAATATTGTGAAACAATATCTAAAATTTTGCGAATATGTTCCTCAAGATTGCGGCTTCGCACTCTAAAAATTTCAGCTTCTGAACCTTCGTAGAAAAAAATTTATTACGAAAATACCTCAATGACCTGTTTAGGTTAAATTCAGGAGCCTGCAAAATGACCTAACTTGCACAGATCCTATCTTCGAAAATATTGCGAACCAAGCTCTGAAATTTTGTGACAATGTTCCTCAAAAGTTTTTCTTCGTACTCTAAAAATTTCAGATTCTGAACCTTCGTAGAAAAAAAGTTATAGCGAAAATGCCACGATGACCTGTTTGGAGCAGCGAAACCCTAGAATCTCAAAGCTCTGATACCAAATGTTGTGAAACCAACTCCAAAAAGAGAAGAAAAGAGATATAAACTCCTTATAAATAAGCCACTTCGAGGGGAAAACCTCCAATAAATTACATGAATGAACAATTCTTGGATGATTCAAATTACAAAACCTCCTTTCTATATATAGGAGTCCATGGGGCCCAATGTAATCCTAGTGGGGCCACAATGTAATCCTAGCCGATCTAACAATAATAATTTAAGGGCACAATAATAACAATATGGGGGTTACAAGGGTACAATAATAACAATAAGGGGGTTACACTAACAACAATAAGGGACTATACTAGTAATCTAGGGACCTAACACACAATGTGGCTCTACATACTCTACTTTGATTCCCTCCTATCCAATGGCTTCATGACTTTATATTATAGATCCTTAACTCCTCATATTTATTTTTACCTAAAGAAACCTTCAACATTCTAATCATACAACTCAACAATATCAGTCTCCATTGCTTTAAGGTCATTTTCTATATTCATATGCCTTTCTGATGCCAATGCAACCAAAACCTCTTTTGTCTTCTTCCAATATGATGCAAATTGATAACCAATTGACTTCATATACCCTTTATCAAAACTTCTCCATTATATTATAAATAGTTCTTCAAATTCCTATTCTTCAAGATAACTAGTGTTATGATTTGAATGCACTTGCAAGTTTAGTATCCTACATCTCCATTTGAAGTAGAATTGGAAATTAGTTAAACCCCCCACCCTACCCTCCCAAATGTTTACCCAATACCCTATATATAAATTTCCACCAAGATATTTTTATATACTAAAAATATATCCAAATTATTCCAAGTTGCATCCCCACCCATCATGTTATTCCTCCAAGTAATCCCTAGTTTTTGCAGCTCTACATCAACAAATACATCAACTTCAATCTTATGTTTGAAATAATGACCTTATCAATAAACTCTTGTTGTATCCCCCCACACTTTTGGTCTATTCACAATAAATTTTAGATCACCTTTGATGGTCACTCTCTCCTCCTTTATATAATACAATGAGATAAAATCATCCCAAAAACCCTACCTCTAATCATATAGACCATAACAATTTACTACCGAGAATTTTTTACCCAATGCCTTAATCATGAACTCTATCCATATACTGGAGTCACTAGATAGATTAATTGAGAAATGGAATATATTTTATCCATATAGTAAGAACACCAAAAATACCCACTACACCAAATTGTAGGTTTAACCTTGTACATAAATTATCTACAAACGAATCTTAAAAACATAAAATAAACAATAGCAAGAGCATAAACATAAAACATATATACATAGATATTTTCCCTTGGATCCAAAATCGGGATGACCAGCTTGAGTTTTCATTATATTCATTTTAGTGTTACAACACATATATATACATGTCGAAGCATACATAAACCCCAATCCATTAACCCTAGATTAGAACATAACCGTAGTTCCCTTGACCGGATCTACAAAATACCAGGGGCCGAAACCCATCATGCCCCAAAACCATGTGCAAACCCATACACAAAACCATGGGCAGGTCCGCCCACCGAAAAATAGGGTCCAAATTTTTTTTCCCAGGGCGCTGACCCGGACCCCGAAAAGGGGGGCTACCGCCCCCCCCTGTGACCCCCTTATTGCGCCCAACGCAACGTACTGGGAAGTCTGTTTCCCCCCCTGTGAGCCCCCCTTGCGTGAGACTAATCGTGGAAATAATATAACACATACCCAACATTCTCCCACTTGTTATTTTCTTTCTGCAAGGGGCCATAGGAGAGCTTAGTCATTAGCCCAGCTCTGCAACACCCATTGTTTCTCTACACCAAGAGAAATTATGAGTGCTCACAGAATTCGTCAATGCATCTGCAATATTCTTCAAAGTGTCCACCTTTACCAGCAACACCCTTTTATCTTCAACGATATATCTCACAAAGTGATATTGAACATCAATGTGCTTTTTGATTGAATGATAAGTAGGGTTCTTAGCCAAGAAAATTTCACTTTGGCTATCACAATATATCCTTATAGCCTATTGCACCAACCCCATACTTGAACAAAATCTCTGCAACCAAAATGCTTCCTTGCTTGCATGAGTGGCTGCCATGTACTCTACCGTTGTAGTGGAAAGAGCCACTACAGACTGTCTTTTACTCATCCAACTAACTGCACCTCCAAATGGGCTAAACACATACCCACTTGTAGATCCTCTTTGGTCCAGATATCCAGCCCAGTTTGCATCAACAAAACCACGGATGTCCAAAAATCTGTCCAATCCTAGCCTTCCTTGGTAGCACAAACCATAATCACTAGTGCCACGCAAATATCTGAAAACCCGCTTCACTGTTGTCCAGTGCTCCTTCGCTAGTTTTGACATAAACTTGCTCAATACTCCCACTATATGTGCAATGTATGGTCTAGTACAAACCATTGCATACATCAGGCTACCCACTGCACTTGCATATGAAACATGAGACACATCCTCCTCTTCTTCTTGTGTCTTGGGACACTGTTCAACAGATAGCTTTACACCTATAGGAATAGGAACCTTCACCAGTTTACTATCCTGCATATTGAACCTCTGCAATATAGTCTCGACATACTTCCTCTGGTTTAACCAGAGCTTCCTCTTTGCCTGATCTCTCTTAATTTCCATGCCCAAAATATAGTTTGCAGCACCAAGATCCTTCATGTCGAATTTGGAGAACAATTGGGTCTTCAAATATTGGATAATTTCTTCGTCATTTCCAATCAGCAACATATCATCCACATATAAGACCAAATAAATAACACGGTCACCAATTAATTTAAAATAAACACAGTGATCCTCTTTTCTTCTGGTGAAGCCAAGTCCCCATATATAGGTATCAAATTTCTGATACCACATCCTTGGTGACTGTTTTAACCCATACAGAGACTTTTTAACCTGCATACCAGTTCTTTCTTACCCTTCACCACAAAGCCTTCAGGTTGCTTCATGTAGATCTCCTCTTCCAGATCCCTGTGAAGAAATGCTATCTTCACATCCATCTGTTCTACCTCAAAATCAAATGTAGCAACAACAAATAAAAGTAATCTAATAGAAGTATCCTTGGCAACAGGAGAAAAAATATAACCAAAATCAATTCCCGGCACCTGGGAATAACCTTTTGCTACCAACCGAGCTTTGTATTTCTCCACCTTGACTTCTACACTCATCTTCTTCTTAAACACCCATTTGCTCCCGATGGGCTTCCTTCCGGCCGGTAGCTCCACCAAATCCCATGCCTCATTTTTATGTAATGATGCCATTTCATCAACCATGGCCTCCTTCCAGAATTTTCCATCCTCTGAATCCACTGCCTCCCTGACAGTTCTGGGATCATCATCAGTGATAGTTAAAGAAAATTTTGAACAGAAATCAGATGGACTATACCTTTCTGGCTACCTTCTTTCCCGAACTTATCTTCACACAACTGGAGTTTGTGGCTCTTCCTCTTCTGAATCTTCTTTTATTTTAGAGTCTTATTCATCCTCCTTTAGATCAAACTCTATATTCTCAAGTTCCTCTGGTAGGACTTCATGTTTAACAACATCTTTCACCTCTCTAAACACCACATCTCGGATGTACACAACTTTCCTTGTTTTTGGGTTCCAAAGCTTGTAACCTTTTAAACCATCCTTATACCCAATAAAGATGAACCTTTCAAATTTATTATCCAACTTGGTCCTTTTCTCCTATGGAACATGTACATATGCATCACATCCAAATACCCTCAGATGTGAAAGAGAGGGTTTCTTACCACCTCATGTGGAGTCTTATCCTCCAACGCTGATGAAGGTGATCTGTTGACCAGGTAACATGCAGTCTCCACAACCTCTGTCTAGAATTCTTGTCCTAACCCGGTACCAATGAGCATGCTTCTTGCCTTTTCCATCATCGTTCTGTTCATTCTTTCTACATCTCCATTTTTCTGAGGTGTGTATGGAGTAGTCTTCTGCCGTGCTATACCACTCTTCTTACACAACTCTTCAAATTCCTTCTTGCAGAATTCTCCACCATTATCTATCCTCAACACCTTTATCTTCTTCTCTATCTAGTTTTCCACCAGAGCCTTAAATTATTTAAATTTTTCAAAGACTTCAGCTTTCTTCCTCGAGAAATATATCCATGTATTCCTTGAGAAGTCATCTATGATTGCAACATAGTACACAGACTTTCCCAGTGATGGAACTGACATAGGTCCAAACACATCACTGTGCACAAGCTCTAATATCTTGTTCGCCCTCTTATCACCAGAAGGAAAACTCACCCGATTCTGCTTCCCATATACACAATGTTCGCAGAAATAGAAATCCAGAGAGAAATTAGACATACCTTCTACCATACCATTTCCATGCAGTGTCCGAAGGCCCTTCTCTCCAATATGTCCAAGCCTTTGATGCCATAGCATGGTATTTTCTCCAGAGACCACTAGGCTTTCTGCTCCACTTTCAGGAACCATAGAACTGTTGCACCCATTAATAACAGTGCTATCCTGAAGCTTGTATAGAGTTACAATCTAAACTCCCTTCATTAATACCAGTGCTCCCCGAACCATCTTGTAGGTATATTTCTCGAACACTGTTTTAACGTCTGCATCATCCATCTTGCTTACAGAAATTAGATTTCTAGCCAATGCAGGAATATGAAGAACACCAAGAAGTGTTCTAATCCTTCCACCTTGTAGCTTCAACTTGAATTTTCCACGTCCGACAATTCTGGCCTTCCTATCATCCCCTAAGAAGACATCACCACCATCATACTTCTCATACTCGCAGAACCACTCCATATGGGGAGTGAAGTGAAAGGATGCACCTGAGTCAATCAACCATGCCTCATGATCTACATGTGTATTTGAAGAAGAAGCCAAATACATATCCCCACCTTCATCTTAGGTGGTTTTTGCCTCTACAGAAAGAGCATCATCAAATACCTTTCCTTTCTCAGGAGCTTTAGACCTGCAGTCCTGTTTGTAGTGCCCTTCCTTTCCATATTTCCAGCACACCTTTACAATATTTCCTGGAGATTTAGATCTCCCACTCAAAACCTTATTCTTGTTTCTGTTCTGGGACCTTCCTCGTATAGATAAGGCATCTCCATTCTGGACCTCCATATTTCTCCATCTCATTTCCTCCAAAAGCAAGGCTGAGACAATGTCATCAAAATTCAATGTAGTTGTATTGCTACCTATTGCAATAACCAGACTATCCCACGAATCTGGTAGAGAACACAACAAACTGATGCACTTATCTTCACCTAAGATTTTAATATCAACAGATGACAACTGGCTTGCCATAGTATTGAAGGCGTTTAGATGCTCTGTCATTGAGTCTCCATCCTTCATCCTCAAGTTATACAAATTTTTCCGTAGGAACAATTTTTTCACCAGAGACTTAGATTGGTACAAAGTCCCAAGTTTGTCCCACAAATTCTTCATCGTAGCTTCCCCAGATACATTCAACAATACCAAATCTGAGACACACAACCGTATTGTGTTCTTCGCCTTCCGATCCAACTTCTTCCAGTATTCATCTGACATTGTCGTTGGTTTTGGTACCTAGATCTACCGCGATCCACTGATATTTATCCACCAGTAGATCCTCCATATTGAGCTTCCTCAACTCAAAACTCTGACCATTAAATTTCTAAATATCTATCTTTCCACTGCTCACCATCTTCTTTCACCGCAAGAATTGATACCATAGATCTCCCACTGAATAGGGTCTACCACAGGCCCGAGCAAAAAACCTCTCAGCAGCAAAGGCGTCCCCTTGAAGCTGAAACATCTCTAATACCACTTGTTGGAATCACGATTTTCGTTAGACCAAAACCCACAAGCATTAGTCTCCACTACAATTTCTAGAGTTAGGATCCACGAGAGGTGGTTAGTCCATGTCATGAAACACACGAGGAGCGTTGAACCCAATGTCCAATAATCTCCCCCCCAACGCAAGCCGAGTGAGTTTCGAACTCGAGACCTGTCACTCTGATACCAAATGTAGGTTTAACCCTATACAAAAATTATCTACAAATGAATCTTAAAAATAGAAAATAAACAATAGCGAGAGCATAAAACATAAAACATATATACATAGAGATTTTCCCCTGTATCCCAAATCGGGACGACCAACTTGATTTTTCATTATATTCCTTTTTCTGTTACAACACATATATATACATGCCGAAGCACACATAAAACAAAATCCATTAACCCTGGATTAGAGAATAACCATAGTTCCCTTGACCGGATCTACAAAATACTAGGGGCCGAAACCCATCATGCCCCAAAACCATGTGCAAACCCATGCACAAAACCATGGGCGGGTCCACCCACCGAAAAATAGGGTCCAAATTTTTTTTCCTGGGGCACTACCCTGGACCCAGAACAGGGGGGTTGCGCGTGAGACTAATTGTGGAAAGAATATAACACATACCCAACACAAATCCAACTCCTTAAGGATTTTTCCCAAACCCCTAATGATATTTTTACCACCCCCGTAGTTTCCTGAACAATAATAATTTATAGCTTGCGAAGCTTGATGAATTGATCTAGATCCAACCTTTTAGAGGCACTTTCAAGACCTCTAATGTTGACAAAATAAAATTATCATTGGCCACCCCCATTAGGGGCTTGTATCACTCTAAATACCTATGTAATAAAATTTTATTTTATTTTTGTATCCTCTTTAACTATTTCTCTTAAGCATGATGAAGACACAATTTTCTTCCAATTGAATATAGATATATCTCCCTAACATGTTAAAATCCTAAACCTCCTTCCCTCCCTTTACTCCCAATCAAGATTAACCCCTTCGTAGACCTTTTTTTCTTCTTCTAAATATGACTAGATTTTATTATATGATACAAAAAGTACAGTGATAGAGTTCAACTTCCTGACCATAATTGCTAAGTTAGCAAATTCCGGTGGGAAAGTGAAAATTCAAAAATACAAAAATGGGGTTGCCCCTAGGGGAAAAACTAGCCCATAAACCAGTCCATAGATCATAATAGGAGCTGCCCTTGAAGGGGAAACCAACATTAAACAATAGAACCCAGTAACTAAGTATGCTATGAAAAATGTAAAGAAACATATAAACTATAATTAAGCTGGAAAAAACTAGAAAAGGAGGAACCATGGCACTAGGCGTTCTGGTCCTTATCATCCTGAATTGGTTGGGGAGGTTGCTCTTCCTCTATGAAGCAACCATAGTCAGAGGTGTCCTCCTCTGGCTTAGATAGCTGAGGGTCCATCTCAGGTATGGAGGTCGAATGAGAACTTGTTGCTTTTGCTTTGCCACCTTCTATGGAATTGCTGCTACGACCGCTGTCTGAAGGATGATCCAAAGGTTTGACGGGAAGAGCCACAATTTTCCAGGGTTGGTGAAGGTAAGAGGGTGACAGAGTTGATTTTTTAATCCTCTTCCTAGACCCAAAAATGGATGGGTGTGACTGAGATTCAGGAATTCGAAGGGAGATATGGGTTGAGAGGTGCTGAGGGTCAAGAACCTCTGGCATAACTATGTCCAGGGAGAAATCCACAGAGCGTTCCACCATGGCAAGCACGGGAGTTCAGGAGGGCAAGCCTTGAACTCCACCTCTGTGGTAGTGCATGTGATGGCGATGAGGCATGGAGGCGGCCAAATTCTGAGAATGCAGGCGAGGAAAGTGATTTAAGTGAGGAGGGCGAACAGTGAGACTGTAAGCAGCGTGGAGCGAATGGGCGAAGGGCGTCTAAAGGGCTGAGAGGGGCAGAGGGGAAGAGGCGCAACAAGAATTAACAGACCTGAGAGCCAGTTTGACAGAGAGACGGAGGGATAAATGCTGAGAGGAGACGATGTCATTGCCCATAAATGGCCAGGGAACTCTGCAACCAGGACGGACAAGAGTGAATTCACAAACGAATTAAATAACAGTAATGGCACTAGGCTGCGGAGGTAGAATGTCATATTTAATGGCACCCACTCCAGGGCCATGTGATTCCTCGTGGCGAGGACATCTGCTCAGCGTTGGGGAGGCCATGTGGCATGCTAACAGATCTCTATGATGCACCCGCATCCAGGAAACCCTTTCGTAGACCTTAATTGATATATGCAACATGAATTGGGTCCAAATTAATCTCAATATTTCTAAAACCATAGCTTCTTACCTCCTTTGAAATTTTCATAATAATATTGTCATAAGTGGAGGAAGTCCTATAGTTCTCTTTTTTCAAAAAGTATGATAATAGATTTAGGGACAACAAAATACCCCCTACCTCCCTTCCTATTCCATTTTTTTTCATATAAATTGTAACAATGTGTAATGGGGTTGAACAATGATCCTTTTCTACTACATTATAGTACATGAGGCCCAATTTAGAATAAACATAAGTAAAATTTGAATGAGATATACCTACACTGACATGGAGCTTTTATATTAATGGCATGTTTGTAGCTTCTAAGCATTTCACTTCCAAAATATGATTTGAATTCAATGGAGAAGAATTATTTTAATTTTCAATCACCCCTTTATTAATTTCACCCTTTGCTACCAACTTAACCTCACCTCAAGTCTTATCCTTTTTGACCTTCAACGAAGATCTTACAACTTTTCCAATTGAAAGTCTTCTCACACCTCAACCTTTTGTTTCCCTTCAACTCCCTTCTCCTTTATCCCAACCTCATTCCTCCATACTTCATTAGAAAATCAATGTTTGTAGTCCACTGCTACATGGTCATGGATATGATGTATAACTCATGGAATATTAACATAATCAAAATATGCAAAAATGATAGATCTCCAACCACTCTGTCAAATTTTCAAATTAAGAATTAAGAAAAATAGTGAAAATTTTGTTTATTAATTTACAAAACTTCTTTATTTTAAGCATATGCTTGTGCATTTATTTTTTGAAATACACATAAAAAGTGGTAAATTTTTGGTGTTTGTTGCTTCCTAATGTCGTACATATTTTTTAAGATAACGACCTTAAACTTTACCTTAATAAGTAACTTGGGATTTTCTTCCTTTACTCTAGAACATCAAGATTATATTAGGTTTTATATTTTAGGTTACTAATTTGTCTTCTTAATAGTTGATTGTGTGCGGGGTTAGTTTTTTTTTTTTGCTTCAAATTAACCTTAATATTTTTGTGTGAATGATTATGTAATTCATTGATCTAAATTAACCTTTATTTTACTTGGAATGAAAGCACGAGAAACCCTAAGTACTTCCCCACATTTCATGGATGGTAAAATGGGTAACATTCCATATTTGATTATGGGGCCTTGCCCCAAGGGAATTGAAGAGAGTCAAACCCTTGATTAACAACAACTAGCAACAATATCAAAGAACTTCACATCTGGCTCTAGACCACTTGAGCTAATGCTTGGGGCTGATCTAAATTGACCTATGTGACATATTAATTCCACATTATCTTATAAGTTCCCTTGTCTCTTAATGTTGATCTAATTTCCCCCTATGATAGGCATCTTTATAGTGTAGGATGGCTAGTATTTAAAGGAATACAAAACTTCCATAATGTAGAGATGTTGGTGAACCTATCATGGTTCACCTGAACCTTTGAAAATAAAACTCAATATTGCAATTAGGGTTCTTTCTACATCATACCAATCCTTCATAGCCTATTAACTTGGTAAAATATCCTCCTTCCCATCATGGTGAAATCCCACCAAGTAACTAGGAGTCATCCAAGAAGATGATGAAGTCTAAGAAATGTAATAACATGAACCAAAGGCAAGGGTTGGGATTCCATAATAACGTTAGGGAAAAACAAGTTTGAATTAAACCTAACTAAAGGAATCAAATGAAACATGATTGCGCTATTTACATCAAAGATAGTTATTTTCACCTATTTTTTATTAAATAATTATAGATATTTAAGGCATTTTTACCTAATCATATCATTGCATAAGAGCTCATACCTTTGTAGTATCCCTCCCCTTTGCATCAAACCTTTGCTTATGATATTTGAAGGTGCAAATTTCTTCAACTTCTTTGGTTTCCCATCAATCAGGTGACTAATTCATGCCTTCTATTAATGGTTGGAAAACCTTTTACACAAATAAAAATGTATAATCACCCCTACCATGTAAATAGTTTCTAATAAGCCCTCAAATCATTTGAAAGACTTATGATTAAACGTTGATGATGTGCCCTCATCCTTATGTGCACGTATCCAACTCCCCACACCCCCATCTATGCAACGTGAATATGATGCTAACTCTTTAACCATGATATTTTGAGATGATGAAGACTTATTAGAGGCCATGACTTCTTTTGATAGTCCTAGTGTTGAAATTCATCTTGGTTCTCTTTTTGAATTTCTTCTTATAGCTAATCAATCTACTTTTGGGGCCCCAAACTCTCTTCCCTTTAGTGAAATTGATTAATTATTTGATTCATTATAGAAATCCAATTTTTCCCTTGCTAAGGATACATTTTTCCAATTAGAACTAACAAATATTATTAATAGTGACTTGAAAAGAGAAGTTTCCAACCAATTTAAAGTTGAGAACTTGTGAATTTTATAATTCTTGATGAATCTAACGTGATTTTTTGAATATTTTTTGTGGACATATGGTTTTGAATTGGATATTTTAGTAGCTTTGGTTATTCTCTTAAACATTATTGGATTGGTAAGGTTTATTCCTAAATTGAAATATAGGATTAGGATATTCCTTTATAATATTGTATTTAAAACATGTGTTTCTAAAATTTACCATGTGATCCACTCCTTTGGATGTTGATGTGTTATGACATCTTTGTTCCTCAAATTTGTACATGTCCCTAGAATATATGTGTGTGTGTGTGTGTAGACACACACACACACCACAAACAAAAAAAAACACATATATATACATGTGTATGTGTGTGATTCCAATGTGAATCCCCGCCTCCTATTGAATAAAGAAAAATCCACAAAATCCATAAAAATAGAAACTATTGGAAATAAATGAACTATTATAAGTTTGTGCATTTTCCTAATTTGTTAATTCCCCGTGAATATTATCTAGGTAACTATTAGTGTTGCGCTTAATTGGAGAATATGCATAGCATCACCTACTTGTGACCTTTCACCTGATTATCATGATCATTGAGTTTTTCTAAAGTGCAAATTCACTTGTCAAAACTAAGTCAATGTTTTCCTAGTTTTCCTACCATTACTCACTTGATCCAAGTGGATATTCGTGGCCACCCACATATTCCACTTAGACCCACACAATTGTTTCTTTAATTTTTTCAGTTTCCTTAATTGTAGCACAATTTACGATTTTTTGGATGTTTTTCGAGTTTTGAACTTTCATAATTGTTTTGAGGCCCTAAAATATGTTTTTTTGGAAAATGGGAAAGCATGAATATTTGACTTTTTTTTGTAGTCTAAATTTTTATTCCCCGGATAGATGTTTCTAATGAGGTATTATGCACGTCAAACGAATATCGTATGCCAAAGTTACAACCCCCGTAAGTTGATGTACCAATTTACCCCAACGGGGCCCACAATTTTGGCGATTCATCCCCTAGGGTTATGTTTTTGGATATTTAGGATTTTACATTGTTTCTCAATAATAAATAGGCCTTTGAGCCTCATTGTAACATAATTCAGAGTCATGTAGCCACCATATCTCTTCTGAGAGATAAGCTACCATCCGCCAAGCTAGTTTATTTCCATTATGTTTGTAAGCATATTTCAGTTCTTTGATATTAATGAAATGAAGTGTTATTTTTGTTGCATCTCTGTATTTATGGTTGTATATGTATTTTTTTTTTCGTTCCGGTCTAAGTTCCGATCAGTGGTATCAGAGCGGTCTTCTCTTTCTATGTTTTTATTTGCATGTCCCCAACGAGGTCAGGGTATAAGGAGTTAGGGCTTGAACTCATTGAACCTTTGCAAGACCATCCTTTCAAACCCCGATGACCGCCCATGGCAGAAGAAAATAAATACGAGGGAGTAGGAGATCCTTTCAAAATATTACTCAAAGAAGCACTCAAGCAACCGAGGAATGCGATGATGGAAAACTTTGCCCAGATCCTTCGGCGGATGCCCAAAGGCGACGCATATTCGTCCGACAGTCACTTTGGAGGCACCACTCCCTTGAAGTTACAAGTTAACTTTGACATTCCCATATTTGAAGTCCAGATAGATGCAAACATCATACATAGATGGTTAAATATGTTGGAAGGATATTTTTTAGTTCATGATTTTTCCAATAGGTAAAATATTACTTTTGCGCTCCTCAAAGCCGCCCCCCATGTGAAAGACTCGTGGGAAACCTACTGGGAACAGAGGGATGAGAGAGAACCATCACCATTTTCAGTTGAACCCAATTGGAATTCTTTTCGAGATGTTATCAAGGAATAGTATTACCCCATGGGGAGCTATGAGGACAAGTAATACAATGGACTACACTGCAGCAACAAAGGGATCAATATGTGCATGAGTTGACGAATCTATTCCATACCATGCGCACAAATTTGGGTATCAAAGAATCAGAGAAACATTTGGTGCTTAACTACTGCAGTTGTTTGCACAGATACATTCAGGAGGAAATGGAGTTCCTCGACATCTCCTAGCTTGGTGAAACATACTGTTGAAAATGTAGGAAGATGATGGAGCTTAGTGAAATGAAGTCGCCTTCACTAAGTGGGCCCGCAGGCGAATTCTGGTGCAAAGTCTATTTTTAGACTATGTCTATTTTTAGACATATGGAGCATGGTTCGGGGATTCCAGTATGAGATTCTTGGAGCATTGGTCATGGTATTTGCAAATATATGGGACTCTATTTTTTGGACCTATAGGTCGAAGTCTATTTTTAGACTGCCTCTCCTTAAAATAGGGATGTCAAATATTATTTACCCTTAATAATATTTGGACTATAAACTTCAGTTTACTCTCTTGGAGCACTTTAGTTCGAGCCTTGGAAGTGGCTCATGCATCTGATAGAGGAATCACGTGATTCCCAAGGGTTTGATGGCACATGCATGGTTGACTTCAGTTAGGACTTCAGTGGTAGAAGTTTGGTGGAGTTAATGAGACAGCTAGTGGAGTTGTGTTCGGTTTAATTTAGTTGAACTAGTTGAGATTAGTTTAACTAGCTAATCAACTAGTTATGAGTGGAGTGAATTAAATATTATTTAATTCATTAATTAGTAACTCATTATTCAACTCAAGAACACATCATTTCACTACAGTGCATGATCAGTTCAGTGGAGACCAGTGAAAGAGATAGATGAAAGGGTGGAGTTAGCTATCAATGGCGACATCAGTTGTACATGAGATTTGCACCACACTTGGAGGAATTTCCCATGATGATTGCGCTGTCAAGCCAAGGAGATTAGAACCTTGGATCTCTATATAGACAGGCCTGGATTGCGCAATAGAGGCAAGGCAATTGGCGGTGAGTTTTGAACCAGTAACCTGTTCAAAACTAAGCTAGTTTGTGTGTAACTTCATGAGATAGTACTGAGTACTTGTGAGGAGTATTGTACCGAGTTTGTTACATGATTTCTCCATTATAATATACACAATAGCTGCGGGGTTTTCAGCTATAATCTTTCCCCATACATACTGTGTTAATGTGTATGATGAATTGATGTGCTATCGCTTGTTTTATTTCCGCATGTGTGATGATCTGAGTGGAAGAGATTATGTGTTGCATATAAATTCGAATTGTATGTGATCAGGATAGTATCGGTGGATAATTAATCATTATTCAGCAAATTTATACATGGTATCGGAGCTATTGAAGCAGAGATTGATCATCACAATGATTAAAAACTTATTTTGGTAGACAGAGTCTGCATGCGGGCCAGGTAGCCTCCGGATTCATCTTTCTTCAGAAAGTGAAAGGTCTGGTAAATGCCCCTTGCAGTCAATCTCTGTGCTAGAAATAATTTTTTCTCACAGATCTAGAGCGACTGAGCTTTGAGGTGGAATTCGAAATTTTGCAGCAGTTTTGTTTTCTTGGTGCCGGTGTTGAAAATGTCTTTCAACGGTTTGCGACTCGAATATGCTCTTGAAGGTAGTTCGAATTATGTTGCATGGAAGGATCGCATGGAGGCAGTATTAGAAGATAATGGTCTGAAGGAGTTCGTAGATACGGATGTCCAAAAGCCCACTGATCCTGCTGAAGTCGATGCATGGCAAAAGAAGATGGCAAAGTGTCGAAGGATCCTGTTGGAGGGCGTCAAGGATCATATTGTATCCAGCCTGCATGGAAAGGCTACTCCATATTTAATGTGGAAAGCTTTGACGGATCTATTCCAGAGTAAGAGCGACCAAAGGAAGCCGGCGCTCAAAGATAAGCTCAGGAACATCAAGATGGAGAAAGGCGACAGTATCGCCAAATACCTCACGAAGTTCACTCAGTGCAGAGATGAGCTGGGAAGTGTGGGGGTGACTGTCGAAGACGAGGACATGGTCAACCTGGCTCTCCTTGGTCTTCCGAAGGCTTGGCACTCATATCAAGATAGTTTCAATGGTCGGGAGAAGCTGCCGGGATGGGAGCGCCTTTGGGCGGATCTCATGCAGGAGGAGATAAGGAGGACTACTCGGGATGGATCTTCATCAAAGGGAGCCGATGAAGAAAATTGCGCTTTGGTTGCCAAAGCAAAGAAGGGGAAGGGTAAGAAAACTTCTCATTCCGGTGCAAAGGGCAAGAAGCAGGATATGGCGAAAGTGAAGTGTTTTCACTGCCATGATCACGGACATTATGCTACCAATTTTCCAAAGAAGAAGAAGAAAAAGCAAGCGGGAAGATCTGCAGATGGAGAAGCTTTGGCTTCACAGTTCAAGCTTGACTTTTCACCGATCGCATGCTTGGTTTCAAGTGTGTTGGGATCGGGTATGTTTCTTGGACAGCGGTGCGTCATTTCATATGACGGGAGATCGGGATTTGTTCTCAGATCTGGAGGACAAAGATTTGGGTGTGCACATCGAGATGGGTGATGATGGTAGATACAGTGTGACTGGTATCGATACCATATCCTTTCAGAGGGAGTCTGGTAAACCCTTTGTACTGAAGGATGTCATGCATGTACCTGGATTGAAGAAGAACTTGATCTCTATGGCGATGTTGGAGGATAAGGGGTATGATGTGGTCTTCAGCGAAGGAAAAGCCTTCCTGCGCAGTAAGACTACTGGAGAGACCCGGAAGATAGGGGTTCGAACCAAGAACCTTTATCAGTTGCAGGTAGATGGCTGCGCAACTATGGCATGCAAGGTGGGAGAAGTGGTGAGCCGGGATGATGAGGGCGAACTGTGGCACAGGAGATTGGGCCACCTTCACCATGGAGCTTTGAAGATTCTGCAGCAGATTTCTACTGGGCTTCCTGAGGGCACTCTTGCGCAGTCAGATCAGTGCAAGGGGTGTACTTTAGGGAAGTATGTGAAAGCCACCTTTCACGAGAAGGATAGTCGCGCCACGACGATCCTTGAGAGAGTTCACACAGACGTGTGTGGTCCTTTCTCAGTTGCTTCGACAGCAAAGCACAAGTATTATGTGATCTTTGTCGATGATTTCTCTCGAAAGTGCTGGATCTTCTTCATGCAGAAGAAGAGCGATACATTCGCGAAGTTCTGTGAGTTTAAAGCACTGGTCGAGAAGGAGTCGGGGAAGAAGGTGATTGATCTAAGGAGTGATAACGGTGGTGAATTCATCTCGGCTGAATTCAAGGAGTTCTGAAGCGCAGAAGGGATTCAGAGAGAGCTCATCGCACCCCATAACCCACAGCAGAACGGGGTGGCTGAGCGGAAGAACAGAACGATCGTGGGTGCTGCACGGGCGATGTTGCATGATCAGGGCCTACCCCTTCACTTGTGGGCTGAGGCATGCAATACAACAGTGTATGTGCAGAACCGTTGTCCTCACAAGGTTCTTGGCATGAGTACACCGGAGGAGGCTTATTCTGGCAAGAGGCCTGATATTTCCCATTTGCGGATCTTTGGATCTCCTGTCTACATGCATGTGACGAAGGATGCGAGAAGGAACCTGGATCCAACTGCTGAGGTTGGAATATTTGTGGGGTACTCTGATACACCTCACAACTACCGGGTGTATTTGTCAGACAGTCGAAAGACTGTTGTGCGACAGGATATAAAATTTCAGGAGGAGAAAGCCATGCAGTGTTCGCTTGAGAGGGAGCTACACTTGCATGAAGATGAGGAGTTGTTAGTTCCTAAGGAGGAGCTTCCGGATGTGAATCAGCCACAAGAGGAAGTTCAGGAGGTGGAAGAAACCACCCATGCAGCGCCAACCATCAGAGGGCGCATGCGCACTACAGAAGCTGAGCGACTGGCTCGAGATGCAGAGAAGGTTGTAGGACCACCTACAACACAGCGCAGACAGAGACAGTCACCGGATCGGTACACTGGATACATGGCTTTTGTGAGTCAATGTGTTGTGACGGAGCCATCCTCTTTTGAGGAAGCTGTGGAGGAACCCGCATGGGTTGATGCCATGATCGAAGAATATGATTCGATCGTCAGCAACAGTGCATGGGAGATTGTCCCAAGACCGGTGGGGAAATCAGTGGTGGGTTCGCGATGGATCTACAAAGTGAAGTAGGCAGCTGACGGGAGTGTGGAGAAGTACAAGGTGAGATTTGTCGCTCGTGGCTTTTAACAGATCAAGGGGATTGACTATGAGGAGAACTTTGCACCTGTCGCAAGGTACTCTTCCATACGGACGATCCTTGCTCTCTCAGCACAGATGGGGTGGCACATTCATCAGATGGATGTGAAGACTGCGTTCCTCAATGGAGTTATTGAGGAGGAAGTGTACATAGAGCAGCCTGAAGGTTTCGAGATCTTCAGCAGTGAGTCGCATGTGTGCCGACTCAAGAGAGCACTGTACGGGCTGAAGCAAGCACCTCGTGCTTGGTACACTCGGATAGACAGCTACTCCACCGGGCTTGGATTCTCCAAGAGTGAGGCGGATCCAAACCTGTACCAGATTGTGGTGGAGGGGAAGCTGTTGATCATCGTACTGTATGTAGATGATCTGATTTTGACTGGCGACGAGCAGTTGATAATTTCATGCAAGGAGGATCTTGCATGAGAGTTTGAGATGAAGGACCTGGGCATCCTTCATTATTTCCTGGGATTGGAGATTTGGCAGCGCAGTGGAGGACTGTTTGTTTCTCAGGGCAAGTATGCCCGGGAGATTCGGGAGAGGTTCAACATGCAAGGCTGCAAGCCTGTTGACACTCCTCTTCCTGGTGGTTGGAGGAAGGAGGATGCTACTTCAGCGGAGGTAGTGGATGCCACTGTCTATCGACAGTTGGTGGGGTCGCTTATGTATCTGGTCAATACACAACCCGATATATGCTATGCTGTTAACTAGCTTTCGCAAGCTATGGTTAAGCCTACCAAGCTCTTTTGGAAGGCAGGCAAGCATGTATTGCGCTATATTAGAGGCACATCGGGATATGGTTCATGGTACAGACAGGAGGATCAGTTGAGGTAGCATGGCTTCACAGATTGGTATCATCATATCAGATATTGTGTTCAGCGGAGAATCATGATGCTTTCATATGTTCCCACGGAGGATCAGGATGCCGACATCCTGACGAAGGCGCTCACCAGGAGCAAGTTCGAATTCCACAGAGGCAGGATAGGGATTGCAGATAATCCATATATTGCTGAGAGGGAGTGTTGAAAATGCAGCAAGATGATGGAGCTTATTGAAATGAAGTCGCCTTCACTAAGTGGGCCCGCAGGCGAATTCTGGCGCAAAGTCTATTTTTAGACTATGTCTATTTTTAGACATATGGAGCATGGTCCAGGGGTTGCAGTATGTTATTCTTGGAGTATTGGTCATGTTGGTAAAACAGATGGGACTCTATTTTTTTGACCTATAGGTCGATAGGTCGAAGTCTATTTTTAGACTGCCTATCCTAAAAATAGGGAAGTCAAATATTATTTACCCTTAATAATATTTGGACTATAAACTTCAGTTTACTCTCTTGGAGCACTTCAGTTCGAGCCTTGGAAGTGGCTCATGCATCTAACAGAGGAATTACGCTATTCCCAAGGGTTTGATGGCACATGCATGGTTGAATTCAGTTAGGACTTCAGTGGCAGAAGTTTGGTGGAGTTAATGAGACAGCTAGTGGAGTTGTGTTCTGTTTATTTTAGTTGACCTAGTTGAGATTAGTTTAACTAGCTAATCAATTAGTTATGAGTGGAGTGAATTAAATATTATTTAATTCATTAATTAGTAATTCATTATTCAACTCAAGAACACATCAGTTCACTACAGTGCATGATCAGTTCAGTGGAGACCAGTGAAAGAGATAAATGAAAGGGTGGAGTTAGCTATCAGTGGCGACATCAGTTGTGCATGAGATTTGCACCACACTTGGAGGAATTGCCCATGATGATTGCGCTTTCAAGCCAAGGAGATTCGAACCTTGGATCTCTATATAGACAGGCCTGGATTGCGCAATAGAGGCAAGGCAATTGGCGGTGATTTTTGAACCAGTAACCTGTTCAAAACTGAGCTAGTTTGTGTGTAACTTTATGAGAAAGTACTGAGTACTTGTGAGGAGTATTGTACCGAGTTTGTTACATGATTTCTCCATTATAATATACACAATAGCTGCGGGGTTTTCAGCTATAAGCTTTCCCCATACATACTGTGTTAATGTGTATGATGATTTGATGTGTTATCGCTTGATTTTATTTTCGCATGTTTGATGATCTGAGTGGAAGAGATTATGTGTTGCATATAAATTCGAATTGTATGTGATCATGATAGTCTCGGTGGATAATTAATCATTATTCAGAAAATTTCTACACATACCGATATGTTGCCAAGATCGAGCAGATATTTAAATAGAAGAAGTGAGCCTTTGGATTTGCGAATATGAAGCAAGGGAAAGGCACCCCCAAACTGCAGAATAAAGGACAAATCCAAGGCAGGGTGACCCATGAAAACCCACCAAAGTTGCAAGAAAAGAACAACACCATGAAGACCAAGAAGGACATGAGAAAGTGGTGTGAGTTTCATAAGAACCCCACTCACAAAAAAAGTGAGTGTCAGACCAAGAAGTCACTGGTGGCCGAGGCAAAGGCTTTTGAATTAGTTGCATGCTCCAAATCTAAGTCAGAACCTGACAAGGGGAATGAAAAAGGGAAGTAGATTATTGACATGGAGCCTAGTGCCACTGTTGCCACCACCAAGATCCTAAAGGATGAGCCCAAAGATCCAGAGGAGGGGGAGCACCTCTTCCACTCCCAAATGTGGGTAAAGGGTTCTTCGTTGCAGTTCCTTATCGATAACAGAAGCCAAAAGAACCTCATTTCAGTAGAGGTCATGAAGCGGTTGGGCCTACCAACCACAACACACCCACAATCATACACCATCGGGTGGCTTAACCAAGGATGAGATCTATGTGTCAGCCAGTAGTGTCTCCTTCCCTACAACATTAATCCCTACATAAATGAGGTATTGTGCGATTTTTCTCCTCTTGAAGTTTGTGATGTATTATTAGGCCAACCATACTTGTGGAAGTGGAATGATGTGTATGAGTCTAGGCCTCACACTATTATTATTAATTTTGGAAATAATTTGTATAGGATACAAGAGGTAGCACCACCTACTGCCATCTCTTTGATCAATATGAAGCAAGGTAGTAAGCTCATTTCCCAAACTAGTAAATTATTTTTCCTTATGATTCACCCTCAGGGAAAGAAGAATATTCTGGCCATGGCCTCCAGGAAAGGCTCCTCTGCATGGAAACAACATATGGATAAGGTCATCGAGGAGTGCAGGGACATCTTCACATCACTCACAGGGGTACCTCTACTCTGCCAGGTCAAGCACTCCATTGATCTGAACCCAGGTGCGCTGCTTCCCAATGGACCGATATATCGACGCTCTGTTCTGGAGAACGATGAAATCGAAAGGAAAATTCAGGAGCTTTTGTAGAAAGGGCACATCAGGCTAAGTTCATCACCCTGTGGGAGCTTGATCTTGTTGGTACAGAAGAAGGACGAGACTTGGAGACTTTGTATTGGCTATCGGGCACTGTACAATATCACTGCCTGGAATAGGTATCCAATCCCACACATTTATGACTTTTTGGACCAGATCAATGTGGCCAAATATTTCAGCAAGATCGACTTGAACTCTGGGTATCACCTTGTACCAATCGAAGCCTATGATGTGTGGAAGATTACCTTCAAATCCAAGGTGGGCCTTTTTGAACGACTTGTCATGCCTTTAGGGTTGACGAATTCCCTCACAACCTTCATAAGGCTTATGGATGCCATATTTCGACCCTTCACTAACTCATTATTGGTGGTGTATTTGGATGACATCCTAATATTCAACCAGAGTTTTGAAGAGCACCTCTGCCACATTCGACAAGTCCTTCAAACTCTACGACAACAAAAGTTGTGTGCCAATTTGGAGAAATGCACTTTTGGTATGACCCAGGTTCAATATTTGGGGTACATAATTGATGAGTGGGGTGTTCATGTGGATCCAACCAATATACAAGTCATTCAGGATTGGACAGCCCCAACCACTCTAACAGAGCTCCATAATTTTTGGGTCTTGCCAATTTCTACTGCAGGTTCGTGTTGGGGTTCTCTCATATCACTTGGCCTTTGAGTCAAGTCACCAAGGGTAGAGTGAAATCAAAATTATTTTGGTATGAATCCCGACAGAAGGAATTTTCCCATTTGAAGCATTGCCTCTTATTTGCACTAGTGCTCACATTACCAAACATGCAGCAACCATTTGAGATCGAGATAGATGCTTCCGACTATACTATTGGTGCAGTTCTAGTAAGATTTTGTTTAAATGGTTTATGATCTTCTTTGATGGGTATTTTATGTTGAATGATATTGGTTTCATAATACTTGAGGTCTTCATAACTCCAAGCAAATACATCTTGAAATTATTTAAACAGACTTATGTATTTCAACTTTTCTTCTGGAAGTAATGCTTTTGATAATTTGACGAGCTTAGGATTTTGTTATGTTCCTATGTTACATTCTTCTATGTCTGATCTTAATGGTTCCATTTTTGGTTTTCTTGCTATATCATTTGAATAAAAAAGATCTTCTAATGGGGATAATCCCTTAGGTAAAAAGTTATTTTTAAGGTTTAAAATCACAGAATCATCATTTTCTATCTATTCTATTTCTACTTTAGTAAATTTAGTTCGTTCAGTCAAATATAAGTTATTTACATCTATATCACTATCTATAGTGGCATCTACTGTACAATAAGTATCTATGTTATAGTTTTGGAATTCTCCCTCAGCATTCATAAAATTATAGATTTGAGCATCTTGTGAAAAAATCTGCCAATATTTCAAGTTGTCTGGTATAATAGGCCTGTGTCTTACCTCTGTTGTGTATTGGTGATTTGGCTGAAAAGGCAATCTGCAGGTGCTAGCAAAGGTAGCTAAATTGTTTTCCCACATTTTCTGTTTCCTAGGAATCACAGAAAAGTCAGTTTCAAGCATATCTTTAATCAGATCTAGAACAATTTCTCTGTATTGGCTTAGTCTAACATTATTCACAAGATATTCTCATTTGATTTATTTTATGATTAATTCAGAGTCTCCCAATACAGAAACTCTCTTTCCTCCTAATTTTCTAACAATCTGCAATCCTAAACAGACTTATGTATTTCAACTTTTCTTCTGGAAGTAATGCTTTTGATAATTTGACGAGCTTAGGATTTTGTTATGTTCCTATGTTACATTCTTCTATGTCTGATCTTAATGGTTCCATTTTTGGTTTTCTTGCTATATCATTTGAATAAAAAAGATCTTCTAATGGGGATAATCCCTTAGGTAAAAAGTTATTTTTAAGGTTTAAAATCACAGAATCATCATTTTCTATCTATTCTATTTCTACTTTAGTAAATTTAGTTCGTTCAGTCAAATATAAGTTATTTACATCTATATCACTATCTATAGTGGCATCTACTGTACAATAAGTATCTATGTTATAGTTTTGGAATTCTCCCTCAGCATTCATAAAATTATAGATTTGAGCATCTTGTGAAAAAATCTGCCAATATTTCAAGTTTTCTGGTATAATAGGCCTGTGTCTTACCTCTGTTGTGTATTGGTGATTTGGCTGAAAAGGCAATCTGCAGGTGCTAGCAAAGGTAGCTAAATTGTTTTCCCACATTTTCTGTTTCCTAGGAATCACAGAAAAGTCAGTTTCAAGCATATCTTTAATCAGATCTAGAACAATTTCTCTGTATTGGCTTAGTCTAACATTATTCACAAGATATTCTCCTTTGATTTATTTTATGATTAATTCAGAGTCTCCCAATACAGAAACTCTCTTGCCTCCTAATTTTCTAACAATCTGCAATCCTAAGATTAAAACTTCATACAATGTCATGTTATTTGTACATTTAAAGTTTAACCTAAAGGCATGACACTCTGAATTATTGTTTTCCATGTTATAGATCCAACATCCTACTCCTACTCCTAATCTGTTTACTGAGCCATCAAAATCTAAGTGCCACATTGATTCATGAAATATATTGTCACTGTCAACTTCTTTATGTTTCTGTTTTAATGCTATGTTTTTATCTGTGCTAGTATCTGAATTACATAAGATGAAAGAATCCATATCAAAATGTACATAATAAATAGGATAGCTCTGTGGTTGTTCTGTATTACTGACCATGTACTTCATTAAAGTTTCTCTGTAAAGTTTTTTGGGCTGACCAAATACTGAAAATGTGGCATAAGACATGTCTAATTGTAGAGATCCCTGCAATTTTTCTCCCCGTGATCGAGATAATAGAATTCCATACTTTGGGGGATATCGGCAACTACAATATCTATGACAATACTCTTGGCTAGGTATTGGAATAAAGTGACACACAAATATTTTATCAAGCCAAGACATTTTACTTTACTGGAATCAAATGAGAAAAGATCTTTATATGGTCTAGTGATGTCTAGATTCAATGGTTCCATAATAGCTTTTGGCATTAAATTGTGGGATGCTCCAGAATCTACAATAGCATTTTGTAAAATATTATCATGAATACTCAAGTTAATGTAAAATGGAGTAACACCGCCTTCTTGATTTTTACCACTTACCTACGGACCAAATATTAATTCTAGTTGGTCATCATTCAGATTAACAAAATCTTCTCCTTCACTTATATTCAGTGTTTCAACAAATTGTGATTTGTATAAATCATGTTTTATCAACTCTGTTAAAGGAATTGGTATTTTCAATTTGGATATTTCAGTTTGGATATTGAATGGTACTTTCTTTTTCCTAATTGAGTGATTTCTTCTTTACCAATTGCAGTTTGAGTGTTTTTCTCTTCTTTATTTTTGGTTTTTCAATTTGTGTTTCCATTGTTTTTCTATTTTCAATCTTCTTATCTGGGACAGTTTGAGTAGCAGTGGCAGTTTTGGCAGCAGCCATTTTGACAATAGCTAAATTTTAGCAGCAGTAATTGTTTGAGTATCTGCTGAAGTTTTAACAGTAGCTGAAGTTTTGGCATCAACTAAAGTTTTAGCAGTAGCAGACGATTGAGTATCAGCAGGTGTGATATCTACAATTTTTGGACTAGGTGTAATATTTGGAGTGGAAATTTTTGGAACTTTTTTCTTACTCCTAAGGTTATATTTCTTGTGAACTTCATTAATGGAAAATTCATAACCTTGTTTATAATCAAAATATTCTCCAGATTATAACTATAATTTTTGTAGCATGTATAATTCTTGTTCTTCTTGGGTAATAAAAATAGTATTATCATAATTTATTTCCATTAAATTAATCTGAGTGTCTTCATGTTCTTCATTTTGTTGGGTTTGTGTTATATTCTTTCCATGACTAATCATGTATGGGGGGATCACAGGGGGGGCGGTAGCCCCCCCTGTCGGGGTCCAGTGCAGCGCCCCAGAAATTTTTTTTGGTCCTTATTTTCCGGTGGGCGGACCCGCCCATGGTTTTGTGCATGGGTTTGCACATGGTTTTTGGACCCTGGTATTTTGTAGATCCAGTTAAGGGAACTATGGTTATGTTCTAATCCAGGGTTAATGGATAGTGGTTTATGTATGCTTCGGCATGTATATATATGTGTTGTAACACTAAAAGGAATATAATGAAAAGACAAGCTGGTCGTCCTGATTTGGGATCTAGGGGAAAATCTCTGTGTTTATCTGTTTTATGTTTTATGCTCTCGCTATTGTTTATTTTTTGTTTTAAAGATTTTCTCGTAGATAATTTTTGTACAGGGTTAAAACCTACATTTGGTATCAGAGCAGTTTCGGCTTCAAGGGGATGCCTTTGCTGCTGAGAGATTTTTTGCTCGGGCCTGAGGTAGACATTGTTCAGTGGGAGATCTGTGGGATCGATTCTTGTGGTGAAAGAAGATGGCGAGCGGCGAGAAGATAGAGATCAAGAAAATTAATGGTTATATTTTTGAGTTGTGGAAGCTCAAGATGGAGGATCTGCTGGTGGATAAGGACCAGTGGATCGTGGTAGATCCGGGTACTAAACCAACGAAAATGTTAGATGAAGATTGGAAGAAACTAGATCGGAAGGCAAAGAGCACAATACGGTTGTGTGTCTCAGATTCAGTATTGTTGAATGTATCTGGGGAAGCTACGGCGAAGACCTTGTGGGACAAGCTAGGGACCCTGTACCAATCTAAGTCTCTGGTGAATAAATTGTTCCTACGGAAAAAACTGTATAACCTGAGGATGAAGGATGGAGACTCAGTGACAGAGCATCTAAACGCCTTCAATACCGTGGTAAGTCAGCTGTCATCTGTTGATATTAAAATCTCAGATGAAGATAAGTGCATTAGTTTGTTGTGTTCTCTACCAGATTCGTGGGACAGTCTGGTTATTGCAATAGGTAGCAATACAAATACCTTGAATTTTGATGACATTGTCTCAGCCTTGCTGTCAGAGGAAATGAGACGGAGAAATATGGAGGGTCAGAATGGAGATGCCTTATTTGTACAAGGAAGGTCCCATAACAGAAACAAGAATAAGGTTTCGAGTGGGAGATCTAAATCTAGAGGGAGATCTAAATCTCCTGGAAAGTTTGTAAAGGTGTGTTGGAAATGTGGAAAGGAAGGGCACTACAAAAAGCACTGCAGATCTAAATCTCCTGAGAAAGGAAAGGGATTTGATGATGCTCCTTCTACAAAGGAAAAAACCACCTCGGATGAAGGTGGAGATGTGTATTTGGCTTCTTCTTCAAATACACATGTACATCATGAGTCATGGTTGATTGACTCAGATGCATCCTTTCACTTCACTCCTCATAGGGTGTGGTTTTGCGAGTATCAGAAATATGATGGCAGTGATGTCTTCTTAGGTGATGATAGGAAGGCCAGAATCATCGGACGTGGAAAATTCAAGCTGAAGATGCAAGGTGGAAGGAATAGAACACTTCCTGGTGTTCTGCACATTCCTGCATTAGCCAGAAATCTGATTTCTGTAAGCAAGATGGATGATGCAGGTGTAAAAACAGTGTTCGAGAAAGATGCCTGTAAGATGGTTCGTGGAGCACTGGTATTAATACGGGGAGTTCGAATTGGAACTTTGTACAAGCTTCAGGGCAGCACTATTATTGATGGGTGCAACAGTTTTGTGGTTCCCGAAAGTAGAGCAGAAATCCTAGCGGTCTCTGGAGAAAAGACCATGCTATGGCATGAAAGGTGTTGTCGCTCCTAAAGACAGCCTAGAGTTGTGATAGACCAGTGCCTAGGACATCTTAGCATAGCAAGGAGCGTATAATATAATGTATGAAGTTGTCAACTTCAGCTCACATGCTATCTCTTGTAAAACAAGGAAAATTAATCTGAATGGGACCAAGACCTTCAGAAACTGACATAGAGACATGGATATTGCAGAGGCAACATGCAAAACTCCAATATAAAAGCAACAGACAATTCAAAGACATCTTACTGTAAAGTGGGCCGATTCAGAAATACTTCACAGAAATAAGTTATCATAAGGTGTATGTAATGAATGAAATGTAGAGAAAATATTATTTAACATTGAGCTGATATCCAGTTACACAATACCACCGTGCATGGGCTTACCAATCTAAGAATCCATACATGACAGTAGCGTTTTAAAAACACCCTCCCAAAGAAACTAATATAGCAGAAACATGGTTTAGATGAATAGTGGAACAAAATATCATGCATGAGCCATATTTAAAGCGCTTGACTGATCCGAGCATGGGCATCAACTAGGATGAATCCATACCAAAAATCAGTGAGCCACTCGCATTCCAAAACATGATACATGAAACATGGATGAAATGAAATGATATATTAAAATAACACATAAGAGAAAGTTACAGACTGTGAAATACCAAAGACCAGAATCCTCTTTAACAGATGGAACTCCTCCTCACTGAGACCCTATGGGATCTGAGCCTTCATATGAAAGTTCTACAAAATGTATACAAAAAGGCTTTCACTGCATAATTTTCTGATAAAATCTGGAACCCTCCATAATCTGTTCTTCCGGGGTTTTATAGAGAAAAATAAAACTTCATAAATGAAGTGGGTGATGAACCATTAATTTGCTTCATAAAGACAAGTTGGTGGAAACGTGCACGCCCATGCTGCTCGATGACTTTGTAATGCTGTATGTACTTTGTGATCTTATTTCTGAAATAAATTCTCTGGGTGAAAGTCTCTTCAGGGACACGGTAGAGAAATAAAAACCTTATGGACAGTCTGTCCTTTCCTGGAGAGAAAATCCTGCTGAAGTAAGACCTTGAGGACATTGTTTTCTGTGTATTGTACCCTTTGCCTTCCCAATCCTGAACTAAGGTTTAAAATCTTCAATGCCGGGTGCTGAATTCCTCAATCATTCACTGATCTTCCTCTGCTGCTCCATTAATGTTTTCATTTACTCAATCTATGATTTGAATGGCTCTGCAGGGTTTGACAGATTTGAACCCTGCTCCTTTAATGGAAGTCTTGTCGATTTACATTCTTAGGAATTTCTTCATAATTCAGCTCCGAAAAATGGTCCTTTCCTGCGCCCTCTGCTTCTGTAATGGAGATTGTGAATTATGGCAACTTTCCTCCACTGTGAACCTACAAAACCCACAAACAAGTTAAAGAAAACCAATGCATGGGGACGACGATGCAGTGGGAATGATAGTGTAGCAACGCGGCATGATGAAATGGCGGAAGAGCGAGTGGTGACGATGAAAAATTCAGTGGAACAATGGCGGACGGGTTGGCCAAAGTTATAATGCAAACGCTAAAATATAACATATGAATGGAAAATATATATGGTGGAGGGAAAAATGCGATAAACATGTGGGACGATGACGTGGAGGCGGACCGGGTCAATGGCGTGGCGTGTGACTAGATCTAGGCCATCCGATCTCAGGGGAGATCAACGGTCGAAAAGGCATTGGGAGCGATTGACAGTGGGCCAGGGGTGTATTTGCCGTGGATTAAGACTTGTGAAACTTCGATGCGTGACGACCGTTAGATGAATATCTCCAGATCCGATAGCTGATAGCGATATAGCTGCGCATCTTTTGCCGAACAATAACGTGCGATGAACGACGGTTTTGGGGCCGTACGCAGGGACACGTAGCAGGCAACATATGGAATCACTCCGATTTGAGGAATACCACCCGCCTCAGAAAAGCAGCGCGATGAAAACCGGCGGGTTTTGAACAGTGCATAGCGCGGGGTCCACCGGGGTGGGAATATTGTGAACCGATGATCGGTGGATGATCAGACGGTTGAGATATGATTAGACGGGAAAATGGAGTGGGGACCGCGTGCGCGATGGGGATGCAAAGGTTGTCAGATCTGCATAGATAGACGGTCTAAAATGCACCCGATATGTATATTGGGGGAGCGCCCATTCGACTATCTCCCGGTTTCGAGGCTGGGTCATGTGGAAAGGAAAAGGGCGCAGGGGCTTGGCCGAAAGGGGCTGAGGCCTAATATATTTTCAAAAGTAGATTTTTCGGCTTTTTTTATGCAATTTTGAGGCTGGGAGAAGGCAACGATATGCGGATATGGATTTTTCAGGCCTACCAAGAAAAGGGATTGCTTGTCAAAGATTCAATGGGGGCTGAAATGATCAACATCGGCTCCATCTGGGGACGGCACGTTCATCCCTGAATGCGTCGAGAACTTCGCAGACCATCAGATACTCTTTTTGTGTGAATTCTTCTCTTCAGCCCTTCTGCTTTTTACTTCATGATTCATCACGACACCCACATTATTCAAACAAAAACGAAACAAGAAACTAATATACAATATAATACACCAGGTTGTTTCTACCTGAATCAGAACTGAAAATAGGGCTTAAGGAATTGACCATTTACAGGGGCATCAAGCAAGTCGCCTTGTAAAGTTTCCAACTTGAAAGTGTTGTTACCTACCTGCTCCACAATCCTGAAGGGACCAAACCAGAGTGAATCAAATTTACCATGTTTTCCTTTTTCAGCCCTCCGGATATCCCACCTGAGCACTAGATCACCAATTTGCAGATTCCGGTCCTTAGCATGCTGATCAAAAAGGTATTTCATCTTCTCCTGATACTCTGTCAGCTTCTGATTCACCTGATTGTGTGTTTCTTCCAATTCCACCAGCTGGTTTATCCTCCTGATCATATCATCAAGCTCTTCTTGGCTTTCCTGCATGAATCGGGCTACTAGTAGGGCTAATTGAATAGGAAACACTGATGCCCTCCCATATACCAATTCATATGGGGATTTCCCAGTTTCTCTCTTGCTAGTGATTCTATTGGCCCACAGAGCAAACTTCAGCTGGGAATCCCAATTTTTCTGGTTTTCATTTATAGTCTTCTTCAATGCCCTTACCAGGGTTTTATTGGAAGAATTTTCCAAGCCATTTCCCTGTGGATAATAGGCTGTAGAGTGACTTAGTGTGATATTATATTGCTGGCAGAAACTCACAAATTTCGCAGACTTGAAATCCTGTGCATTATCAGTCACTATTCTGGCAGGACAACCAAACCTGGATATGATGTTTTCTTCCATGAATTTTATTATCACAGTATCTGTGGCATTCCTCGCTGGTATGGCTTCCACCCATTTGGTGAAATAATCAGTGGCAGTTAATATCCATTTATGCTGACCACTCGATGGAGGATGTATTTCACCTATAAAATCAATTCCCCATTGTCTGAATGGTTCATCCACATGCACGGGAATCATGGGCAGAGGTGCTAATTTCTGTCTTTCAGCAAATTTCTGACACTTCTCACAGGCTCTAACCTGGGAAAAAACATCTCCAAAAAGCTCGGGCCAATAAAAACCAACCTTCAGGATTTTGTGAACAGTGGCCCTCCAGCTGTAATGACCCCCACAGATACCTTCATGAAATTCGGCAATAATACTCTCTACTTCATCCTCGGTGAGGCACAGAAGTAGGATACCAGAGGGATCACGCCAATATAATCGGCCATTGGTGACTATGTACTTCTGGGATTTCAATCTCAGCGTTCTGTATTTAGCTTTATCACAGCTTGGTGGGCAGCTGAGTGTGAGGAGATATTCTACTATCCCTTTGTACCACTGACTGGTGAGGTACTTCACATGTATTTCTGGAGTAGGTACCCCGATTCCTTGTCACTCTTCTTTCTCTTCAGATTCCTCGCCTGCTATAATGGAAAAATTTACACCCAAAGCTTGATAGTTTGATTCAGATAACATTTTAGCAAGCCCCTGTCCTTTAATCAGCTTAGTAGGGCGGATGTCTAAGTCATACTCTTGTATCTTGGCAATCCACTTTCCCCTTTTTCCTTCACTATCCCCCTGAATAAGGATATCTTTTACAGTAGCTGCAGGCACAAATGAAATGATATGTGACTGTAAGATATATACGCGGAATGCTTTGAGGGATTTCACTAGGGCATATGCTTGCTTTTCCAATATGTTGTACTTTAATTCTGCATCTCGGAGCACCTGATTGAAAAAAGCTATGGGCTGTTCATACCCCTCCTCATTTTTCTGCAATAAAACTCCTGCTATTGTATGAGGTGATGCAAAAGAAAAGGTCATGAAAGGTTTATCATAATCTGGCCCAACTAGCACAGGGGCTTCTGCAAAAGCATTTTTTATTCTGGAAAATGCCTCTCGTGATTCATGGGACCATTTAACTTCATTATCTTTCTTCAACATGTCAGTTATATTCCTAACTATTTCAGCATAGTTAGGAATAAACCTTCTTAGGAAATTGATGTGCCCTAGGAATACCTGTACCTCTTTCTTGTTTCTGGGAAAAGCAATACCATTTATAAACTCTACCCTCTTGGGATCTATCTTCACCCCGTCTTTAGTCACAATGTGTCCCAAAAGTTTACCCTCTTCTAAAGCAAATAAAGACTTTTGAGGATTAAGGGAAAGACCATACCTTCTGCATTTCTCAAAATTTCTACGCAGATGCTTGATGTGCTCAGTATTATTCTTGTAAAATACAGTGATATCATCGAGGTAGACAACCAGGAATTTATCCTGCTCCCCAACAAAAGCAATGTCCATTGCCCTCTGAAAAGTGGCCCCTGCATTAATCAATCCAAAAGGCATCTTGGCATACATAAATGTCCCCCATGGTGTGGTGAAAGCAGTCTTCTTTTGATCCTCTGGAAGTATAGCCACCTGGTTATAACCAGAGAATCCATCCATCATTGACATCTTAGAAGCTCCAACCACTTTCTGCAGGATGTGATCCATCTTAGGTAGTGGATAATTATCCTTTAAGGATGCTCTGTTTAAATTTCTAAAATCGACACACAACCTTATTTATCCATTCTTCTTTCGTATAGGGACAAGGTTTTCCACCCATTCAGAGTACCTTAGTGGTACAATTATTTTGGCTTTTAACAGCTTCTTGATTTATTTCTCAATAGAAGGCAGCAGCAGGGGATTGATTTGTCTGAGCTTCTGCTTATGGGGCTTTTCATCTCCCTTCAGTGGAATTTTGTGTTGCATAATACTGATATCAAAGGTTTTCAAGTCCTGATAGGACCATGCAAACACATATTTGTAAGACTGAAATAATTTCTGATATAGCTTTTTATATTCTCCAGGGATCTTCCTGGACAGTTTTACAATTTTGGGGTCAGCCTCAGTACCAAGATTCAGGTCCTCTACCTGATTTTCTTCTACCACTTTTCTTGGCTACAGTGGGACATCATTCTTGTCAAATAATCTTTCTAGAGGCACCAGCACTCTAGGTATAATGTTTCCCTTTAACTGCAACACCTTATTACCTGCCACTTTCTCCTCCCAATTTCTTTCTGAAGTATCTTCAGACTCTCCTTCTTCATCAGCATCAATCTCCATATTGGAGAATTCTCCTACTGTTTCTAGGAATCTCTTCATTTTTTATTCATCCTTAAATACCTGCCAGTGTTTGATGTTATCTGGGATTGATGGCCAATAACGCACCTCAACTTCATATCTTAAAAGTGGGTTCTCAGGAGGACGGAATGTACTGGCAGCCACAGCAAGGGAATCAGCCATCCTTTTCTGTTCTCGGGGCATGAACTGGATATTAAATGCCAAGAAGAAATTTTCTACCATGTCCCAAACTTCGTTCCTATAAGCCCTTAGCCTAGGATTTTGGTCTGACACTGATTCCTGACTTGTCTAACCACCAGTTCTGAATCTCCCAGAAATTTTAGACTTTGTATGTTCATGTTCCTAGCTGTCTGCAATCCTAACAGAAGCGCTTCATATTCAGCCACATTATTAGTAGCTTCATACTCTAGCTTGAAAGACAATGGAACCCATTTTCCTCCAGGAGAAATCAATAGTATTCCAGCTCCATTACCTTCTTTTGAATTTGCTCCATCAAAATGAAGTGTCCAGATTCCTGTTTCATTTCTCTCTGAGGGCTGTTCAGTCTTGATCTGGCAAAAGGATGGTTCATGAGCATAATCTTGATCTTCTTCCAGCATCAAGCATGAGAAATCTCCTTCTTTACTGTAGACTGGAGAATTAACTGAGTTGTCAGCCTTAGTCACCATCTTGACAAATCTAGTCTCCCTGTACAATCTCCTCTCTTGGCCACCAAAAACTGGGATAGTGGCATATGTTAAATCCATCTTGAGTGATCCACCAATTTTTGTTCCCCAAGACCTTGATAGCAACATACCAAAACGAGCTGGGATTTCAGCCACCACGATGTCCATTACTACACTTTTTGCTAGGATTTGAGCCAAATTGACCACCAAATCCTTGATCATCCCTAAGCATTTAACTCTTTTGGAGTCAAATGAATAGAGGTCCTTGTATGGACGGGTGATTTGTAATCCTAGTTGTTCCATGACTGACATAGGTATTAGATTATGGGAATCTCTAGAATCTAACAAACAATTATGTAATAGCAGGTCATGAATCACTAGAGACACATAAAAGGGAGGAGTAGAAGCATCTAATTCCTCAACATGTGGACCAAAGACAACCATGGGTCTTTCTTCTTGAAGGTTGAGACTATCTGGGATGATTTGTGCTTTTGGAGGTAGCATAAATGAGGTGACTTGAGCTTGGTATGCTGGTTTCTTCAATAGTTTAGTCAAGGGAACTGGGATTTTGACTTTTTCAAGTTCCTTTTGCAAAATGAAAATAGGGGGGGACTTTTCTATTACAACCTCTTTTGGCTCTTTATTTTCAGCTGGGGGTTTGACTTCTTTTGACACAGACTTGACATTAGGGGGAATGACTGTTTTTGAAGAGGAAGGAATTTGATCACTAGACTGCAAAGGTTTGTTTATAGGTCCCTTAACTTTGTCTGTGGCTTTCTGCTTTGTTGACTCCTCCTGAGCAGGTGCTTCCTTCTGGGGTAACTCTTCTTCTTGCTCTTGAGTACGAGTCCTCTTCCTAGAAGATTTAAGATCATATTTTATATTGTACTGTGCTAGCATGAAATCAGCAAATTGTTTGCAACAATAATCAATTTCTGAGTCTTCTGTGTCTATAACCTTCTCCTTTTCTTGCAATGGGAACTTGGTTCCATCATCTCCTTGCAAAGGACATTCTACCTCATCACTGTTTGAAAAGGCAAGATTTGCATCCTCTAGCTCGTAAGCAACATCTTCAGCAGGGCTATCTACTGGAACTTCCAAGTACAATGGGTGTGGTACCTGATCCTATTGCTCCTTTGCTTCCCTTGGAAAAATTTTCAAGGGTGGTTTCCTATACTGAGGATTGTAACCTCTGTTTGGAGCATTCTGGAAATTCCTGGAGGCTGAATTCTTGGCCTCCAATTCGAGCTTACCCAGCTTATTAGTAAGGTTGCTAATCTTTTTGTTCATTTCTTCGATTATGCTAGTACTGGAGTCTCTGTCTTGAATAGAAGTAGACACCTCCTCTTTGCCCCTTCTTATAGTATCATGTTCGGATTTTCCCTTTGATTTACCAGTGGAGGCAAAATTTGCCTCGATTTCTAGAGCATCTGTCTGAGCCTCATCCAGAGTAGCAGGCTTTCTTTCTCTGAGAGAGAAACCAAATTTTGAGTCAAAGGCTGCTATGAAAACAACTTTAGCAGCATTCTGATGAGGTTTCATATCAACACGAAGGCTTAGATACAACTTATTAAATCTCTTGATAAATTCTGACACCCCTTCATTATGTCTTTTCTTGAGTGTATTAATCTCAGTAAGACATTGTCCACGATCTTTCTTCTCCCCCCATTTTCTGAGAAAATTATCCTCCATATTATCCCAAGTGGTAATAGAACGACCTGCCAAAGTCTTAAACCATTTTCGAGCTTCACCATCAAGAGATTGCACAAACAGTCTTAAGACCACATCCAAATGTTCAACATTAAAGTTCTCTGCAAAAAAGCAGAAAGTCTCAAGATGTTTTTGAGCATCAATCTCATTTTCCCCATTGAATCTGGGAAAAATCTTCAAATAATCTTGGGGCATATCATTCAAAACTTGAGGTAATCCTAGGGGAGCATATTTATTCAACAAGAAGGCTAGAACATTGGCCATTGGAGGAGGTGGGGGTAGTGCAACAGTCTGATGTGTAAATGGAGGAAGAGGAGGAGGTGGAAGTGGAGTATGAATAACGATAGGAATATATTCGACTGCAGCTTGAGGTGTTGAGGGGAACAATGGTCTGTTAACCGCAGATACTTCAGTGACTTATTTAACCTCTTCAACCTCAGGAGTAGGATGAAAATTGTCTTTAAATTGGACACCTCCTCGGGGCGGACTATCTGAATAATAATAATCAGTATCTCCCACAGTGGAGTCGAGATTTGGCACTTGAGCTTCTTGAGAAGAGGAGGATGGAAAGTCTTTAATAGACAATTCAGGGATTTCAGAGCAGACTGATTTTCTTTCCCTCCAATTTCTTCTATGTATGATATTTTCAGGGTCAGATACTGAAGGTGTCTTTGGCTGAGAGTATCTGACCTCAGGTGTGACTTACGAGGAGCCAGGACTGCAAATAGATTTATCAAATAAATAAATATGGAATCGCCAAGGTGAGGGATCTACAACTCTCAACTCTCTGTGCTCACCTACTTATAGAGTGAATTAGATTTTTTCGAGGCCCAGGGATTTAAAATTTCTCAACTTTGTCCCCGAAAACGGTGCCAGAAAGATGTTGTCGCTCCTAGAGACAGCCTAGAGTTGTGATAGACCAGTGCCTAGGACATCTTAGCATAGCAAGGAGCATATAATATAATGTATGAAGTTTTCAACTTCAGCTCACATGCTATCTCTTGTAAAACAAGGAAAATTAATCTGAATGGGACCAAGACCTTCAGAAACTGACACAGAGACAGGGATATTGCAGAGGCAACATGCAAAACTCCAATATAAAAGCAACAGACAATTCAAAGACAGCTTACTGCAAAGCGGACCTATTCAGAAATACTTCACAGAAATAAGTTATCAGAAGGTGTATGTAATGAATGAAATGTATAGAAAATATTAGTTAACATTGAGCTGATATCCAGATACACAATACCACCATGCATGGGCTTACCAATCTAAGAATCCATACATGATAGTAGTGTTTTAAAAACACCCTCCCAAAGAAACTAATATAGCAGACACATGGTTTAAATGAATAGTGGAACATAATATCATGCATGAGCCATATTTAAAGCGCTTGACTGATCCGAGCATGGGCATCAACTAGGATGAATCCATACCAAAAATCAGTGAGCCACTCGCATTCCAAAACATGATACAGGAAACATGGATGAAATGAAATGATCTATTAAAATAACACATAAGAGAAAGTTACAACCGTGAAATACCAAAGACCGTGTATCCTCTTACCGGTATGAACTCACCGAGAACCTATGGGCTCTGATAAGCCTTCATATGAGTTCTACTAAATGTATACAAAAAGGCTTTCACCGCATAATTTTCTCTGATAAAGCTGGAACCCTCCATAATCTGTTCTTCCGGGGTTTTATAGAGAAAAATAAAACTTCATAAATGAAGTGGGTGATGAACCATTAATTTGCTTCATAAAGACAAGTTGGTGGAAACGTGCATGCCCATGCTGCTCGATGACTTTGTAATGCTGTATGTACTCTGTGATCTTCTTTCTGAAATAAATGCTCTGGGTGAAAGTCTCTTCAGGGACACGGTAGAGAAATAAAAACCTTATGGACAGTTTGTCCTTTCCTGGAGAGAAAATCCTGCTGAAGTAAGACCTTGAGGACATTGTTTTCTGTGTATTGTACACTCTGCCTTCCCAATCCTGAACTAAGGTTTAAAATCTTCAATGTCGAACGCTGAATTCCTCAATCATTCACTGATCTTCCTCTGCTGCTCCATTAATGTTTTCATCTGCTCAATCTGTGCTTTGAATGGCTCTGTAGGGTTTGACAGATTTGAACCCTGCTCCTTTAATGGAAGTCTTGTCGATTTACATTCTTAGGAATTTCTTCATAATTCAGCTCCGAAAAATGGTCCTTTCCTACACCCTCTACTTCTGTAATGGAGGCTGTGAATTATGACAACTTTCCGCCGCTGTGAACCTACAAAACCCGCAAACACGTTAAAGAAAACCAATGCATGGGGACGACGATGCAGTGGGAATGATAGTGTAGCAACGCGGCATGATGAAATGGCGGAAGAGCGAGAGGTGACGATGAAAAATGCAGTGGAACAATGGCGGACGGGTTGGCCAAAGTTATAATGAAAACGCTAAAATATAACATATGAATGGAAAATATATATGGCGGAGGGAAAAATGTGATAAACACGTGGGACGATGACGTGGAGGCAGATCGGGTCAATGGCGTGGCGTGTGACTAGATCTGGGCCGTCCGATCTCAGGGGAGATCAACGGTCGAAAAGGCATTGGGAGCGATTGACAGTGGGCCAGGGGTGTATTTGCCATGGATTAAGACTCGTGCAGCTTCGATGCGTGACGACCGTTAGATGAAGATCTCCAGATCCGACGGCTGATAGCGATATCACTGCGCATCTTTTGCCGAACAATAATGTGCGATGAACGGCGGTTTTGGGGCCGTACGCAGGGACACGCGGCAGGAAATGTATGGAATCACTCCGATTTGAGGAATACCGCCTGCCTCGGAAAAGCAGTGCGATGAAAACCGGTGGGTTTTGAACAGTGCATAGCGCGGGGTCCACCGAGGCGGGAATATTGTGAACCGCTGATCGGTGGATGATCGGACGGTTGAGATATGATTAGATGGGAAAATGGAGTGGGGACCGCGTGCGCGATGGGGTTGCAAAGGCCATCGGATCTGCATAGATAGACGGTCTAAAATGCGCCCGATATGTATATTGGGGGAGCTCCCATTGGACTAGCTCCCGGTTTCGAGGCTGGGTCATGTGGAAAGGAAAAGGGCACAAGGGCTTGGTCGAAAGGGGCTGAGGCCTAATATATTTTCAAAAGTGGATTTTTCGGCTTTTTTATGCAATTTTGACGCTGGGAGAAGGCAACGATAGGCGGATAATGGATTTTTCAAGCCTACCAAAAAAAGGGATTACTTGTCAAAGATTCAATGGGGGCTGAAATGATCAACAAAAGGCTTGGACATATTGTAGAGAAGGGCCTTCAGATACTGCATGGAAATGGTATGGTAGAAGGTATGTCTAATAGCTCTCTGGATTTCGATTTCTGTGAACATTGTGTATGTGGGAATCAGAATCGGGTGAGTTTTCCTTCTGGTGCTAACAGGGCAAACAAGATATTAGAGCTTGTGAACAGTGATGTGTTTGGACCTGTGTCTGTTCCATCACTGGGTAATTACGTGTCCTATGTTTCATTCATAGATGAATTCTCAAGGAATACATGGATATATTTCTTGAGGAACAAATATGAAGTGTTTGACAGATTTAAAGAATTTAAGGCTCTAGTGGAAAACTAGACAGAGAAGAAGATAAAGGTACTGAGGATAGATAATGGTGGGGAGTTCTGCAAGAAGGAATTTGAAGATTTCTATAAGAAGTGTGGTATAGCACGGTAGAAGACCACTCCATACACACCTCAGCAAAATGGAGTTGCAGAAAGAATGAAAAGAACGTTGATGGAAAAGGAAAGAAGCATGCTCAGTGGTACCGAGTTAGGACAATAATTCTGGGCAGACGCAGTGGAGACTGCATGTTACTTGGTTAACAGATCCCCTTCATCAGTGTTGGAGGATAAGACTCCACATGAGGTATGGACTGGTAAGAAACCCTCTCTTTCACATTTAAGGGTATTTGGATGTGATGCATATGTACATGTTCCAAAGGAGAAAAGGAGCAAGTTGGATAATAAATCTGAACGATGCATCTTTATTGGGTATAAGGATGGTTTAAAGGGTTACAAGATTTGGAACCCGGAAACAAGGAAGGCTGTGTACAGCCAAGATGTGGTGTTTAGAGAGGTGAAAGATAATATTAAACATGAAGTCCTACCAAAGGAACCTAAGAAGATAGGGTTTGAGCTAAAGGAGGATGAATCAGACTCTACAATAGAAGAAGACTCAGAAGAGGAAGAGCCACAAACTCCAGCTATTAGAAGATCAGTTCGGGAAAGAAGACAACCAGAAAGGTATAGTCCATCTGCTTTCCGTTCAAATTTTTCTTTAACTATAACTGATGATGATCCCAGAACCGTTAGGGAGGCAGTGGATTCTGAGGATGGAAAACTCTAGAAGGAGGCCATGGTTGATGAAATGGCATCCTTGTATAAAAATGAGGCATGGGATCTGGTGGAGTTTTCGACTGGAAGGAAGCCCATCGGGAGAAAATGGGTGTTTAAGAAGAAGATGAATGTAGAAGGCAAGATGGAGAAATACAAAGCTCGGTTGGTAGCAAAAGGTTATTCCCAGGTGCCGGGAATTGATTTTGGTGATATTTTTTCTCCTGTTGCCAAAGTTACTTCTATTAGATTACTTTTATCTGTTGCTGCTGCATTTTATTTTGAGGTAGAACAGATGGATGTGAAGACAACATTTCTTCACGGGGATCTGGAAGAGGAGATCTACATGAAACAACCTGAAGGTTTTATGGTGAAGGGGAAGAAAGAGCTGGTATGCAGGTTAAAGAAGTCTCTGTATGGGTTAAAACAGTCACCAAGGATGTGGTATCAGAAATTTGATACCTATATACGGGGACTTGGCTTCACCAGAAGCAAGGAGGATCACTGTGTTTATTTTAAATTAATTGGTGACCGTGTTATTTATTTGGTCTCGTATGTGGATGATATGTTGCTAATTGGAAATGACAAAGAAATTATCCAAGATTTGAAGACCCAACTGTTCTCCAAATTCGACATGAAGGATCTTGGTGCTGCAAACTATATTTTGGGCATGGAAATTAAGAGAGATCGGGCAAAGAGGAAGCTCTCGTTAAACCAGAGGAAGTATGTCGAGACTATATTGCAGAGGTTCAATATGCAGGATAGTAAACCGGTGAAGGTTCCTATTCCTGTAGGTGTAAAGCTGTCTGCTGAACAGTGTCCCAAGACACAAGAAGAAGAGGAGTATATGCCCCGTGTTCCATATGAAAGTGCAGTGGGTAGCCCGATGTATGCAATGGTCTGTACTAGACTAGACATTGCACATGCAGTGGGAGTATTGAGCAGGTTTATGTCAAACCCAGGGAAGGAGCATTGGACAACAGTGAAGCGGGTTTTCAGATATTTACGTGGCACTAGTGATTATGGCTTATGCTACCAGGGAAGACCAGGATTGGAAAGAATGTTGGACATTCGTGGTTTTGTTGATGCAGACTGGGCTGGAGATCTGGACCAAAGAAGATCTACAAGTGGGTATGTGCTTAGCCTATTTGGAGGCGTAGTCAGTTGGATGAGTAAAAGACAGTCTGTAGTGGCTCTTTCAACTACAGAGGCAGAATACATAGCAGCCACTCATGCAAGCAAGGAAGCAGTTTGGTTGCAGAGATTGTGTTCAAGTATGGGGTTGGTACAGCAAGCTATAAGGATAGACTGTGATAGCCAAAGTGCAATTTTCTTTGCTAAGAACCCTGCTTATCATTCAAAGACAAAGCACATTGATGTTCAATATCACTTTGTTAGAGATATGGTTGAGGCTAAAAGGGTGTTGCCGGTAAATGTGGACACTTTGAAGAATGTTGCAGATGCATTGACAAAGTCTGTGAGCACTCAGAAGTTCTCTTGGTGTAGAGAAACAATGGGTGTTGCAAAGCTGGGCTAATGACTCAGCTCTCCTGTGGCCCCCTACGGAAAGAAAACGACAAGTGGGAGAATGTTGGGTTTGTGTTAGGTATTTTGTAGATCTGGTCAAGGGAACTACGGTTATTTTCTAATTAAGAGTTAATGGATTGGGGTTTATGTATGCTTCGGCATGTATATATATGTGTTGTAACACTAAAATGAATATAATGAAAAATCAAGCTGGTCATTCCGATTTGGGATCCAGGGGAAAATATCTGTGTTTATATGTTTTATGTTTTATGCTCTCGCTATTGTTTATTTTCTGTTTTAAAGATTCGTTCGTAGATAATTTCTGTGCGGGGTTAAAACCTACACATTTTGGTGAGAACTTTCAGCATAGTTCTCTTGGAAAGGTGGTCTTATTTTTTGATCAGGTGTTGATTCTCTAGATTTACCAGTGTTGGGATTCTTTCTAAAGTTTGGATTTCTTATTTGAGGACCTTGTTGTTTATTATCCCATTGTGGTTTTATTTCCATATTTTCTAATCTATCCATCATTATTTCCATAGTTTTTTCTAAAATCTATTTTACTGCCTAATGTGGATGGTTCATCCTTTATAGTAACTCTTCTTTCATTTCTCATTCTGGCTCTTTTAACTAACAAGTTTGTTTCTACACTAATTGCATTGCTTTGCGTTTGTTCTAATGTTTCTGGGTTTCTTTCTCTCAATTGGTATGGCATATCAGTATCAAAACCATAAGGAAATTTGGTTAAATCTAGATGTGGGGGGGGGGTTGATGTTTGCTGGAATAGCATTATAGATGATGTTGAACCTAGTACAATAGTCCTGAAATGATTCATTAGGAGCTCTTATAATGTTTTCATATTCATATAATATTTGTAAAGGATTCTTCTTTTTCTCCATATATTGATAAAAATCTATGGAAAGCTTCTAAATCAGCAATATTATTGGTAGGTAAAGCTTTAAACCATTTATTTACATCTCCAACTAAATTTTGTACAAACAGTCTCATTTGAACATCAACTTCATCAATTTCATGCAATTCAAAGTAATCAGTCATTTTTTTAACATATTGTTGTGCAGTGTATTGACCAGTACCATCAAATTGAAAGATTTTACTTTGGTAATCTTGGGGCATGGCATAACTGGTAAATCAAAGGTGCATATCTAGCTGCCATGGCTAAGATTATAGCTTGGCTAGGAGGTAAATTTGTGGTGCTTGGTGATGAGTTTGAAGTACTTGCAGATGATGTTGGGACACTAGAAGATGTACTTGGAAATGATGTTGAAGTACTTGAAAATGTAGCACAAGCGCTAGAAGGTGAACTTGAAGAGTTTGGAGATGGAAATAAAACTCTAGGTTGAAGAGGAAGCTTGGGGATGAATGATTTAGTGGAATGAAGTGTTGTGGAAATAATAGATGATGTGGTACTAAATAATGATGAATTTACAGACTCTGAATGAATGGTAGAAGGCTTAGGGGTATAAGAAGATAAAGCAGTTAATTACACAGAATGTTGGAAAAAGGCTTCATCAATATCCTTAATCAAAGTTGCAGTCAAAGCCTCAAGTTTATCAAAAGGTTCTTGTTGGGAAAAATACTGAGAGCGGGGGGGGGGGGTGAATCAGTATTTACTGCATATTCAAAACTTTTACTTTTTCTTGCTTCTAAAACCCATATGCTACTTTACTGATACAGACTCGCGTATATACGCGGATACCCTTTATGAAACTCACGTATTCACAGAGATATTAATAAACAATCAATTCTATACTAAGATCCTGTTGTAGCCCCTACAACACCCTCCAAAAAGACCACCATTTCAAATTTTTGGAGCCCCTTGAAGCTAGAGGAAAACCAAGAGAAAATCAATAAAGTTAAGTTGCAAAGTTGCAGAGTTCACTTTTAAAGAAAACTGCGACCTTGCGACCTTGCGACCTCACGACCCCAAGTTGCCAGGTCGCCAGGTCGCAAGGTCGCGAATGGTAACTTTCAAATAAAATTGCGACCTTGCGACCCTGCGACCCAGCAACCCAGGTCGCCAGGTCGCCAGGTCGCAAATTGTAAATTTTAAAGAAAACTGCGACCTTGCGACCTTGCGACCCTGCGACCCCAGGTCGCCAGGTCGCAAGGTCGCGAGGTCGCGAATCCCCTAGATCACGAAACTTGCGACCCAGCGACCCCGCATTTATTGCCCGCACGTGTGACTTTCTATATAAGGGAGGTCGCCAGGTCGCATTTTTCACAATCGGCGAATAGGAAAAAACGGCTCTGACAGGTCGACTGGCGCGATTTTCCTAGGTAAGTTGCCGTTTCTCTCCTGCTGTTTCCTTTCTAGACATTTCTTGCCAATTGCATGCTTGCCCAGACCTTTAAATTCCCTCCTTGCGCAAACCATTGTTTCTTTTCCAATTTTTGAATGTTTTGTTTAAACCTGCTTCATCATAGCTGCCCAAACTCATCACACTTCTGGTTCATTTTCACATGGCCTTGTCCCTTGCTCCTAGCAGCCATTCCTTAGCTCTCCCTGGACCCAGCCAGCTTATAATTCTTCAGTAGGAGAAAAGAAACCTTACGGCCGTGCGCGCGCAAAAACCCCCAGCAAGCCTTATCGCGACCTGCGACCCAGCGACCTAGTCGCTAGGTCGCAAAGTCGTATTTTCTTCAGATTGCTGGAATCTGCGACCCAGCGTCCCAGCGACCTAGTCGCAAGGTCGCATTTTCCAATTTTCCGAAGAGTTGCGACCCAGCGACCCAGCGACCTGGTCGTGAGGTCGTAAGGTCGCATTTTCCTCTGTGTTCGTAATTTGCCACCCTGCGACCCTGCGACCTAGTCGCACGGTCGCAAAGTCGCGCCTAGACCTCTTCTTGCAATCTGCGACCCTGCGACCCAGTAAACCAGTAACCCAGTTTTACATGTGTCTCGGCTAAATTTCATCACTAAAATGTAATTGGTTTTATATAATCATGTCGTTCTTATCTTGGGATTCCTTTATGAATTTGACAGGTGAACTTCAAGAAGACATAGAGTGCATACCTGTTTTATCAGATTCTAGTGACATGGCACCCCCACTATCCTGGAAGAAGGACAAGCAAGTGGTGGAAGAAATTGATGAGCTGGACGTGGTATCCCCACCCCCAATATACAGTGATACACTATGTACATTTGCAAAAGAAGACAACATGCAATGGTACCAAGTGTATCATGAGTTCGCCATATCGGAAGAGGAATTTCTAGAAGATCTCCCAGACCGGGAAATATACTTGGCAGTCAAAAAGTCCAAACTACATCTGGCAGGGGCGCATCCAGCCATATTACCATGTCCAGAGGTTATAGATTGGATCATACAAAAGACGGATCCCAAGAAGTTTGTGATCCGAGACAGCGAAGGCAGGGCTTTCGCTACGCTCGTAGGTGCGGATGCCCACCTTTACTACTCGTTTCCTCGCCCATATGAGCATTTCACTCCAGAATGGGCTACTGCTCACGCTGTTCCGATAGTTGATACTATTAGACAATGGTGGGAGGAGCCCGAGAAGTTTAAGGTCAAGAAAGACCAAGAATATGCGGTGGCTAGCCTGAGAAAGGTTTATAAATTAGTTTCCGCCATGCTTTGCAGGCTTTACGGGCGCCCGGATTGCTCCACTTTCAGTGGTAGTTGGGCTACTATCATGGAGTATGTGACAACACATGGCACCCGTTTCAACTGTCACATATTGATGACTTCGAAGCGTGGTCAACTTGTCCATGCGTATCGTCCCGTATGAGGGAAATGCCTTCCGACCTCCATAGCGGCCTCTAACCTACCGTACGCTCATTCCAAGATTACACCGAGGGATGTAAGCACACAACTCGACCGAGCATTTCATGCAATTCATCTCAAAATCGTGGTATTTTTGGAGTCCAAGTACAAACAGGATATAGATCGATCTCCCAAGTATTTATCCCCTCTATATAGAAACTATTTGGCTCAGACGCCCTCGCATGTCTGCGTCAAAAAGACTCTAGTCAAAGGGCACATCGTCCCTTTCCTGACATACCTTCATCCGAGTCTTGGATTCATATGCGCGTCCATGGCTGCTATGCCTTGCTTTCGTACATACGTACCCCTATTCAGGAGGTATGCTTCCAAATGTCTCAAGGCTTCTCCAGCGTCCTGTCTAAAGGCAAAAAGAAGCCGTGGCCCACGCCACCCCTCACCATTGGCGCGTGCACAGTTAAAGACTTCAAAGAAGTAGCAGCAGAGGGAGAAGCAATGAAAAGCTATCAGCTTGGGGCGCTAGAACACCGAACATATGACCTAGAGAAAATAGTTCCTGAACACTGGAAGAAAGCTAAGTTCAAGTGGACTTATCAACATATTGAGCGCCCGGCAGAAGATGAAAGAAGGAATTGGTATAACGCTGAGAGACAATTTGCTCCAGAAGTAGACTTGGGCCAAGAGGATCTGGAGGATCAGAGCCTGGAAGACAGAAGTCGTCAGTTGGGAGGTGCCTCTTCCTCTTTACCCAAGAAGTCTCGGACCAACACAGGGCTTACTACATATATCCAACAGAAAGAAGCAGAAGCAAAAGCCCAGCAAGAAAGGGAAAAGAAGATAAAGGAGGATGAGGAAGAACGCCAGAAGAGTGCGACGGCAACGCAGAAGAAGAAGCAGGCCAAGGAGGCTAGGAAAGAAAAAGAGGAAAAGGAGGCACAGGCCGCAGCAAAACGGGCACTCAAAGCAAAGCTGGACAAAGCAGAAGCTGAGCGCCAAAAGAAGGTCGAACAGGCTGCTGCAGCTGAACGCTAGAGGAAGGCCGAAATAGAAGCAGCAGCAGAAACTGAACACCGGCGAAAGGAAGAAGAGGAAAAGAATAGAGAAGAAAAGGAGGATGAAATGATAGAAGACATCGAGAAGACTCCCCTCGAAATACCTATGGGCAGTACCAAGCTCTCCGATGTTAGTTCCCCCCAGGGGCAAGAAGAGGAAGTATTCGACCTCACTAGACTTACATTCCATCAATTCTCTTTCAAAATCAGGCAAGAAAAAAGAAGAGCTCTGGCGCAAATCCCATCCGCCAAATCCACAGTGGCAACAGGTAAAGACATAGTCCTTGATATTGTGATCTTCAGAATCTGTAATGACAGTGACGGGCGGCACCGGCCACCCCGCAGCCACGGAAGAGAACGTAACCAGAATGAGTAGAGAAATAGTCTCTCTGCAAAATCGACTGCAAGCAGCTGAGCAGCGCGAGAAAAGAGCAGAACAGGAGAAATCAGAGTTGAGAGCAGAAGTTCAACAACTCCGAAACTAGACTCCACCGGTAAATGAAGTCCCCCTGGCCATTTCCAAAGAGTGTGAAGTGTTAGAAGCAACCATGAGGCAGGTGTACGGAGAAATGTTCACCATCAAACAAACAGTCGCCCCACTGGTAAGAGCACGAGTAGAAACCAAGCAAAAGCACGAGAAGCTCAGGGAGGCCTCACAGGCCTTAGACAGAATGATGGGCTGGACAGTACAATACCCTCAGGCACCTGAAAATTTGCCCAAGAGGGATTGGATTCATACACAGGATGCTAAGGTTCAGTTCTGTATGGCAATACAATCTAAGGACAAATTATCCAAGGACCTGGACAAAGTTATGTCTTCATACAACCACCTGATCAGCGGTATCGACTCGATGCACACTTTGCACCACATTCCGTCGCTTGGGGCATTGGACGAAGAAAAATCCTAGGAGAAAGTGGATCAGGACATCCAGTCGTTTCTGCAGCCTATCAAGCAAGCCGCTACTGCTCCTGAGCCCGCAGCATCTCAAGAACATCTGAGTCAGTTTATTGCCACTCCAGTTCGAATTTATACCAAACTTGCCTCGCTCTCGAACCAGATCTCACAGAAAAGGGAAACCTTAGTGCCAAATGCTTTGGAATGCATGCATCGGTTGAAGGAGGAGGTTCCTCTGGTTTCCCCCATAGCGGCAGAGTACCAGACATGGCAAGATTTTCTCAAGGAGCAGCAGATTGACACCCCTGACCTCAACATTGCGCGTCCATCTCCGCAGCCCGGTAGCAACAAGTCATGAGCAACAGTTAGAGGCAGGTCGCAGGTAGCACCGCCAGGACAAGTCGCAGGTCGCACCGTATACCCAAGTCGCAGGTCACACTGTCTATCCAGGTCGCAAGTCGCACTGTCTGTCCAGGTCGCAAGTCGCACATACCAGACAGGTCGCAGGTCGCAACCTCTTCAAGGTCGCGAGGCAACTCAACAGGCAGGTAGGTGAAAAGTCGGGAAGCCCAAAGGGCAAGTTTTGTGCTATAAAACTCCCTACGAGGAAAGTGTCCGAGGCTTTTCCTTTTTCAGACTCAAGAGCTACATTGATTGTATTGAAAGATCATATTCTTAGGCATATGAATACGAATACTTGTTAAAACCCCTTTGCCGGATGATTTGTTTTTCTGTGACAGCACTGTGTGTATTTCTTGAACAGTTTCAGAACATCCTATGATTAATGAAACTGCATTTTCCAATAACCTCATTTATGCATCATGTTTATCTATGCTTGTGTTAATGATGTTCAGTTTTATCGCTTTCTAAATGGATGTTAATACCTTTTCCTATTAGCATTTCATTTTATCTTTCAGGAAGTAAAGAAGAATCTTGCCATTAAGAACTATTTCTTCTGTGGTCAGATACCTTGCAAGCATAACCCAAAAGACGTGTTGTTAACTGCATCTCTTCGGGCGTATATGTTTTATTCATTCTCTTGTCGTGCATAGTATTGGGAGACATGAACCATGCATCAACCGTGTATTTTGTATCATGTGAAGGCGGCAGCTCCAGACCAATCGCAAGTTCTTTGAGACTAGAAGGTAAGGCGTCTAAGCGTAGCGACCACACCCCATTTAGATCCTTACCCCAAACTTATCAAGGTCCAATTGGACTCTACCTGTGGAGATCCTCACCGTTGGTCGGCACGTCCGTCACCGTATTTGGCACCGTAAGGAGGTCTGGGCGGGTGCCCCTCCCGTGATACAACGAACTTTCCATCACAAACTCCCCAAGGGGAGGTCATAAACAATGAAACTATCCCTCCTCCTCTGGAAGATATTCCAGAGAGGGAGACTCGATATTATGAAATCACCAGGGCGCAGTTGAGAGCCTTGCGCCCAGCTGCCCGCGATCTTATCAGAAACTTATGATTTACTCCGATCATGGAATACCTTGCCCACACTAGAACCCCTTCGGAGAACATCACCCGGAATGGTGCCCTTGCAAGTACCATACCCGAACTCGTAAATCTCATGTTGGAAGACCTCGGCACTGCTGTTGAGGAAAATGACCCGATTCTCCAAGAGGGCAAAGAATTTGGCGACACTGAACCTTTCCCCGACTCCCAACCTAACCAGACTTGGCAAAACAACAACCAGGCACATCCCCCACCGGGGGATGGTGAAGAAGACAAAGTCCGAGGAAATGTAGATGGGGGAAATAGGGCTCGCAGAAATGAAGGAGAAAGGAATAGAGCTCGTAGAAATGAAGAAGAAGGCAATAGAGGCCGAGGGGCTGGAGGTAGAGGAGATAGAGGCCGAGGCCAAGGAAACCAAGCTCGCAACCATCACCCAAACCCAATTAGGCCTCCTGTCCACAACTTGGGATATCTTAGAGACTTTCTTTACCGTGGGAGACACCAAGACCAACACTCTCGTCATGAGTCAGAAGCATCGGTCTCAGGTTCGGGAGGTGAATCTGAGCCTGAGTTTAGGCAACACCAGCGGGCTAGGAGAGTGCAACCCCTAGCCTGGATGGCGCAATCCCCGTTAAACCTTTTGGGCCCACTCCACGATCTGCCTAGGCATCCTGAGAAACACCTCCCCAAGTTTGACCCTGAGAAAGGCACCTTAGCTGAGGATCATATCAGCAGCTTCTATTTGTCTCTGCAAATCATGAGAGTACAGTCCGATGATGTCGCATGTCGATTGTTTCCCCATACTCTCGAAAACAAAGCGGCCACATGGTACCACTCTCTCCTCAGTGCCTCTATCACTTCATGGGACCAATTCCGTCGTGTATTCCTGCAGAAGTTTTCAGAAGATAAAACTCCTTCCATGCTTCTCACGAAATTGAGCACTATCAAGTGTCATAAAAAGGAGAAGGTTAAGGACTTCAACCAGCGCTTCACTACCATACTGCAGAAATTTCCCACCAACTTGGCGTTGGATGACTCAATCACCATTGACTACTATACCAAGGCTCTCCCTAGGGACATTGCTGTTTTCGTCAAACGTGAAGCCCGCGCTACCCTCACGGCTAATTATGAGGCTGCTCTCGCTGTGGAGAAAGACATGCTTTCGATAGGGGCCATCGATCACGAAGGGAGAGATGATCACAAGCCTAACACAAAAAGGGGTCAGTCCTCCACTCCTAAGACCACCGATAGGGATAAAGATGCGTTTGATTTTGAAAGCATGGCAAAAAACCTTAAGCTCTTAACGAATGAAGTCACTTACCTAAGGAGAAAGGGCACAGAATCCACAACTAGCACTAAACCACCCAAACCTTTCTTCAGAAAAAGTAATCCCAACACTAACAGACCTCCATCTAACCCGAATACTGCCCTCAATGTGGAAGAGATAGGGAAATATAACTTCTGTTCTTTCCACCAAGCTGCCCACTCTGAAAAAACGTGCCCTCAATGGATTGGCAGCATGACAGCAGTAGTTAATCAGCTTTTAGATGACCAAACTCCAGGGGATGTGACGGAGGATGATGTTTCAGATCACGATGAGGATCCGCCCTCGAACGAAGAACCAGGATCCTCTATCCTTGCTTTTGACATAATCCAAGGTGGGGACAACCTTACCTCCATTGATATCAACATGGCAGATACTCCCAAAGATCAGCCCGTGCGGAATTATAGTCTAAGGAGCAAAGGACCTGTTCCCGAGCAATCCTATGAAGACAAGAAAAGGGCTTTCCTAAGGAAAATTCTGCCCCCAGGAAACAGAAAACAATCTGCTCCGGAGAAGCCCCCCAACAACATTACCCGAGCAAGTCAAAAGGGCAAGCTCCCGACAGAATCCTCGAAGACCTCTACCGAGCCTAGCCCTCAACCAGAGTCTAACTATAACATTGTTGAGGATATGAAGAAAACAAGAGCAAACATTTCTCTCTACGAGCTGGCCCGCATTACTAACCAAAAGGAGCTCATTCTCAAGGCTTTCGCAAATACTTCAGCTACGAAAACTGTGAGCAACACGTCTGCGCAAGCCGGTCCAGATGTACAGTCTATAGTAAACGCCATCAATACCAACTCAAGAGGATCCACACCTCCTTTCCTTTTGTCCTTCGATATTTTTAACTTCAATGTCCACAACTGTCTAGTCGACTCCGGTGCCTCAACAAACGTCATGCCCCTATCTGTCTGTAAGAAGCTAAACATTTGCCCGGAGAAGACTGACGCAAAGATCATACAACTTGACAGATCGCAAGTGCCAGCCGTAGGAGAGTTGAACAATGTCATCATCCGCCTGTCGTCAGACTCTAGGGTCCATAAATGCATTGACATTGTGATTGTCGACATCCCTGAAGCATATGGCCTATTGCTTAACAGGGACTGGTCCAGCAAGTTGCAAGGCTATTTCGCCACCAAATGGTCCCACTTATGGCTTCCTTACAAGGGCCGGAACAATCAAATCAGGGTCGAAAGTGAACCATATATGAAACACACCGTGACTGATTTGGATACCGTTAATGAACCCATCAGCTTTGCCCAGGAGGAACTTGGCATGTGTTTTCTGGAAGCCATATTCGGATGCTACCAACCCCCTCAGTCTTCCGTAGGCCCCGAGGTCCAATCTGAATTAGCACTTGTCGCAGAGGAGCAAGCTATCCCTGACTCACCACCAGCAGAAACCCCTCCACAACCTATTACTCCGAAGGAGCTGGAAAGTGACATGACGGTTCCAAGACCCATGACGGAGCCGGTGTTGGTTGCATATTGCTTGACCCTCACAAGAATAAATACTTAATCTCATGCCGGCTAGAGTTCCAGTGCACCAACAACTCTGCTGAGTACGAGGCGTTAATCCTCGGACTTAAGAAAGCACTGGATTTGAAGGTAAAATGCTTACAGGTCATTGGAGATTCCGAGATTATCACCCGCCAGGTACGCAACACTATTCACTGTTTATCTCCGCATTTAAAGGCGTATCAACAAGAGGTATGGCGATTGATTTCTGCTTTTGATGCATTTGGAATTAAATCTGTCCTCAGAATGCACAATGCAGTAGCTGATACTCTGGCTAATGTTGTTGCTAGATTCACCCCTTTGAGGGACGGTTTTTCTATTGAAATTATATATAGACCCTCCGTGCCAGACAACATTACTAACTTACACGTCTTTGATGATGATCAACAGGTACTAGAGTTTATGTGTAACTCAGAAACATTCAAAGACGCTACAATAGATGAAGATGATCATGACCAAGCTGTGCAGGAAGAGTATGAGAAACACAGAGGGAACCCCATGCCAAAGGGAGTAGTGTCACTTGAGAAACTCTTTGATCTGCAGAGCTGTTTTCGAGGGCCCCCGAATACCAAAGTGCAAAGCTCCATCTTGGCCCATCGACAAGTGAACTTGGGATCATAAGATAATCCTAAGTTCATCAACCTTGGGAAAGACTGCACCACCCAGGAGGCGCAGGCTTTCACCCAACTATTTCGCAAGTATCGTGACGTATTTGCTTGGACGTATGATGACTTACGTACGTATGATACTCGAATTATCCAGCATGTTATACCCATGAAGGAAGGCGCAAAACCGTTCCAGCAAAAGCTCAGAAAAGTACATCCTACTCTGGAACCATTGATTCTGAAAGAACTCAAGAAGCTCTTGGATGCACGAATTATTTTCAAAATTCGTCACTCCACGTGGGTGTCAAATTTGGTACCCGTACGAAAGAAGTCTGGTGAGATCCGCTTGTGCGTAGATTTCTGCAATCTGAATCGTGCCTCAAACAAAGACAACTAACCGGTGCCACCCATGGAACAAATATTACAAGTCGTGCTTGGATCTGAAATGTTCTCCCTATTAGACGGTTTCTCCGGCTACAACCAAGTGCTGGTAGCTGAACCGGATAGATTGAAGACCACTTTTCGAACCAAGTGGGGAACTTTCACGTTCAGACGTATGCCTTTTGGATTAATCAACGCAGGGGCAACTTTCCAAAGAGCCATGGATATAGCCTTCAGGGGGCTGATAGGCCAAAGTGTGGTTGTCTACTTAGATGACGTCACCGTGTTTTCAAAACACCGGGGTGACCATATACGCCACCTCAGGTAAATTTTTGAAAGATGTAGAAAGTACGGAATTTCACTTAACCCGAAGAAGAGCGTTTTCACCATGGCAGAAGGAAATTTGCTAGGCCATATCATAACTAAACAAGGTATTACCGTCGATCCGGAACGGGTGAAAGCCATTGCTCAAATTCCTCCTCCCAGGAGTAAAAAAACGATGCAATCTTTCTTGGGAAAGATCAATTTCGTATGGAAATTTATATCAGATTTCGCACAGATAGTCAAGCCATTACAAGGAATGATCAAAAAGAATGCTATGTTCCAATGGAATCTGCCGGAAAGGGAAGCCTTCGACAAAATCAAACAGGCTATAGCTGAAGCTCCTTCCCTACAAAGTCCAGATTTTGGCAAAGGTTTTATCCTATATACTTTTGCTTCAGATTCCTCACTTGTGGCTGTCCTTACGCAGAAATATGGCAACAACGATGAACGGCCCATTTCTTTCATGAACACCGGTCTACAAGGAGCTGAGTTAAACTATCCAGAAATTGAAAAGCAAGCCTATGCGGTCTACAAAGCGGTCAAGCATTTTAGGCCCTATATCTTGAAGAATCATGTCACGGTTTTCGTTCCACACCCAGCTGTCTGCTCGCTTTTCGTGCAGCAGGAGTTGGGCGAAAGGCGAGGCAACTGGGTGGCGTGCTTGCAAGAATACGATTTAGAATTTAAACCGGCACACACAGTTAAAGGACAAGGCTTATGCCAAATGGCCGTGGAAGCTGCAAGTCCCCATGGAATTGAAGAAGAATGTTGGGAACAAGAAATTGAAATGTATCAGAGCAACCATGTGCCTCAGCAAAGTAGCTCTTCTTGGTATTCCGACATTTCAAGATATTTGGCCCAAGGCACCATGGACCCGGCTCTTAATGCCCGACAGAAACGCGCAATAAGACTCAAAGCCGCATCTCACCAACTGATCCAGGGTAAGTTGTTCAAGAAACATCACGATGGGGTCCTATTACGCTGCTTGGAAAATTGCGAAGCGCAAAAAATCTTGACCGAGCTGCATGACGGACCAGCTGGAGGTCATTTTTCTGGGGATACTACCGCCCATAAGATAATGCGCGCAGGATACTATTGGCCTACTCTTTTTAGAGATGCGCATGCATATGTTCGAAAATGCATCCAGTGCCAGAAGTTCGCAAACCGAGAAGCACGGCCAGCCGCCCCCTTACTCTCAGTAGCAGTGGAGGAGCTTTTCCAACAGTGGGGTTTGGATGTAATTGGTGAAATCACACCTCACTCTTCTAAACAACACTGGTATATCCTTACAGCTACTGATTATTTCACCAGGTGGGTCGAAGCAATAAATTTACGCCGAATCAATGATCAGGAGGTAATAGAATTCCTCATGCATTCCATCATCACCAGGTTTGGCGTTCCAACTTCTTTAGTTTTCGATAATGCGACTTATTTCTCATCTTTTAAATTATATGATTTCGCGCTGGAAAATGGTTTTGTTCTGAAACATTCTCCGAATTACTACCACCAGGGAAATGGATTAGCTGAGTCCACTAACAAGAATCTTATCCGTATCATTAAGAGGACCCTGCTATCCCACCAGCGCAACTGGCACAATGCCCTTCACAATGCACTTTGGGCTGACCGTATTACTCCCAAGTCCTCTTTAGGCACCTCCCCATTTTTCCTCGTGTATGGAAAAGAAGCTTTTCTCCCTCCTCATCTATCTCTCCCTGCCCTCCAGCTGTCCCAAGAATGTCATGGTACCCCGTGCCCTACCTTGCAGACTCGAATCGACACCTTGCTGAAATTGGAGGAAGAAAGGCAAAAGACCCGGGAAAAGTTTGCCATCCATCAGAGCCGAATCAAGAGATGGTTTGATAAAAAGTCTGCAGGGAACAAAATTTTTGAAGTAGGAGACCTGGTCCTCAAGTGGGATAAAGCCCATGAGGAAAAGGGGAAGCATTCCAAGTTCCAAGCACTTTGGACAGGCCCTTTCCAAATTAATGAGAAGATAGGATCCCACACTTTTAGATTGCAAACCCTTGATGGACGAGTCGAGGTCCTCCCGGTAAATGGGCATGACCTCAAACACTATTTCACCTAGCTGCCCTTAGAGGGCTATATTATCCTTGTACCATATTTTCTTTTCTCATACTTGTTAAAAAAATAAAAAATAAAATAAAATAAAATAAAATAAAATATAGTAATAAATTTTTTGAGGAAGGATTTGTTAGAGCCACGCAATTGGCACACTGCAACAGGTTCTATGCTGATGGAAAGCCCTTTCCGATAGACTCAAAGGCGGAAAAATCTTGCTTGTTCTCTGCACCTAAAGGCAGCATATCACCGAGCTCAAGGCATCAAGTGGGAAGCTTACCTCGCCAGCCTGAGAGGGTGTCCGCAAAAGAAAATGCAGTGTAGTGGTAACCAGACCAGAAGGGAAAATAGGTACTCTATGCTACGACAGGGTATCTGGGAAAAACCAAAGTCCTCATACCAGACCAGGAACAACCTCTCTGCAAGAAAAATAAGTCAGGATCCCTCATCCGCCCAGGCTAAATTGCCATCTAAAATAAGTGCCACGAGCACATCTAAATAAGTGCCTCAGGCACATTCAAAATAAGTGCAATAGCACACTAATAAAGGGTAAAGGATTGAGAAAGGCTTCTTGCGCAGAGAGGTGATGTAACGACTCCGCCGGGGTACTGACCAGGCTCGCTGGCAGCGGAGCAACGTTCACGATTCCTAGGCAGTGACTCCATCGGGACCGAGAGGTTCGCTAGCAGCGGAGCAACACGATGAGGAAAAAATAATCGTACCAGACCCTGTAGCCGCCTGGAGTTCTCTAGCCCTTCAAGTCCGGAGACCTGAAGAAATGAATTTGGTTAAACGGCACCCGAACAGGCCAGCAGATCGAGCAACCCAGCAAGGTGCCAAAGGTTAGGAAGTGTCAACCGAAAGGTAAAAGAAAACAGTCAGCAGAGGCCCCTCCCTCCCCCCGCCAAGACTAACCATCGGCAGAGACTCTGAGTTCGTCCAATGAATCGCCATTTGTTGTAGCCCCTAAAACACCCTCCAAAAAGACCACCATTTCAAATTTTTGGAGCCCCTTGAAGCTAGAGGAAAACCAAGAGAAAATCAATAAAGTTAAGTCGCAAAGTCGCAGAGTTCACTTTTAAAGAAAAATGCGACCTCGTGACCTTGCGACCTCGCGACCCCAAGTCACCAGGTCGCCAGGTCGCAAGGTCGCGAATGGTAACTTTCAAAGAAAATTGCGACCTTGCGACCCTGCGACCCAGCGACCCAGGTCGCCAGGTCGCCAGGTCGCCAGGTCGCAAATTGTAAATTTTAAAGAAAACTGCGACCTTGCGACCTTGCGACCCCGTTACCCTAGGTCGCCAGGTCGCAAGGTCATGAGGTCGCGAATCCCCTAGATCACGAAACTTGCGACCCAACGACCCCGCATTTATTGCTCGTACGTGCGACTTTCTATATAAGGGAGGTCGCCAGGTCGCATTTTTCACAATCAGCGAATAGGAAAAAACGGCTCTGACAGGTCGACTGGCGCGATTTTCCTGGGTAAGTTGCCGTTTCTCTCCTGCTGTTTCCTTTCTAGACATTTCTTGCCAATTGCATGCTTGCCCAGACCTTTAAATTCCCCCCTTGCGCGAACCATTGTTTCTTTTCCAATTTCTGAATGTTTTGTTTAAACCTGCTTCATCATAGCTGCCCAAACTCATCACACTTCTGGTTCATTTTCACATGGCCTTGTCCCTTGCTCCTAACAGCCATTCCTCAGCTCTCCCTGGACCCAGCCAGCTTATAATTCTTCAGTAGGAGAAAAGAAACCTTATGGCCGTGCGCGCGCAAAAACCCCCAACAAGCCTTATCGCGACCTGCGACCCAGCGACCTAGTCGCTAGGTCGCAAAGTCACATTTTCTTCAGATTGTTGGAATCTGCGACCCAGTGACCCAACGACCTAGTCACAAGGTCGCAAGGTCGCATTTTCCAATTTTCCGGAGAGTTGCGACCCAGCGACCCAGCGACCTGGTCGCGAGGTCACAAGGTCGCATTTTCCTCTGTGTTCGTAATTTGCCACCCCGCGACCCTGCGACCTAGTCACACGGTCGCAAAGTTGCGCCTAGACCTCTTCTTGCAATCTGCGACCCTGCGACCCAGTAAACCAGTAACCCAGTTTTACATGTGTCTCAGTTAAATTTCATCACTAAACTGTAACTGGTTTTATATCATCATGTCGTTCTTATCTTGGGATTCCTTTATGAATTTGATAGGTGAACTTCAAGAAGACATAGAGTGCATACCTGTTTTATTAGATTCTAGTGACATGGCACCCCCGCTATCCCAGAAGAAGGACAAGCAAGTGGTGGAAGAAATTGATGAGCTGGACGTGGTATCCCCACCTCCAATATACAGGGATACACTATGTACATTTGCAAAAGAAGACAGCATGCGATGGTACCAAGTGTATCATGAGTTCGCCATACCGGAAGAGGAATTTCCAGAAGATCTCCCAGACCGGGAAATATACTTGGCAGTCAAAAAGTCCAAACTACATCTGGCAGGGGCGCATCCAGCCATATTACCATGTCCAGAGGTTATAGATTGGATCATACAAAAGACGGATCCCAAGAAGTTTGTGATCCGAGACAGCGAAGGCAGGGCTTTCGCTATGCTCGTAGGCGCGGATGCCCACCTTTACTACTCGTTGCCTCGCCCAGATGATAATTTCACTCCAGAATGGGCTACTGCTCACGCTGTTCCGATAGTTGATACTATTAGACAATGGTGGGAGGAGCCCGAGAAGTTTAAGGTCAAGAAAGACCAAGAATATGCGGTGGCTAGCCTGAGAAAGGTTTATAAATTAGTTGCCGCCATGCTTTGCAGGCTTTACGGGCACCCGGATTGCTCCACTTTCAGCGGTAGTTGGGCTACTATCATGGAGTATGTGACAACACATGGCACCCGTTTCAACTGGGCCGGCATATTGATGACTTCGATGTAGACCAACTTGTCCGCGGCATTGGCCCCAGATGAGGGAATGCCTTCCGAATTTTACATGGCCTCTTACCTATTGGATGCTGTCTGCGCAAGATTACACTTTGAGGGATGGGCACACAACTGGGACTCCGAGCAGTCTCGTGCAATTCATCTGCAAATCAGGGTATTTTGGGAGTCCAAGTACAAACAGGATATAGATAAGATCTCCCAAGTATTTAACCCCTCTCTATATAGAAAATTATTTGGCCAGGACGCCCCCTGCATGTCTTGGCGGGCCAAAGAGACTCTAGTCAAAGTGGCACATTGGTTCCCTTTCCCCGGATATACCTTCATCCGAGTCTTTGGATCTTACAGGGCACCACATGCTATGCCTCGCTTTGTTACGGACAAAATGCTCATTCAGGAGGTATGCTTCCAAATGTCTCAAGGCTTCTCCAGCGTCCTGTCTAAAGGCAAAAAGAAGCCGTGGCCCACGCTGCCCCTCACCATTGGCGCATACATAGTTAAAGACTTCAAGGAAGTAGCAGCGGAGGGAGAAGCGATGAAAAGCTATCAGCTTGGGGCACTAGAAAACTGAACATATGATCCGGAGAGAATAGTTCCTGAACACTGCCTGAAAGCTAAATTCAAGTGGACTTATTAGCATGTTGAGCGCCCAACAGAAGATGAAAGAAGGAACTGGTATAACGCCGAGAGACAATTTGCTCCGGGAGTAGACTTGGGCCAAGAAGATCTAGATGATCAAAGCCTGGAAAACAGAAGACGTCAGTTGGGAGGTGCCTCTTCCTCTTTACCCAAGAAGTCTCGGATCAGCACAGGGCTTACTACATATATCCAACAGAAAGAAGCGGAAACAAAAGCCCAACAAGAAAGAGAAAAGAAGATAAAGGAGGATGAGGAAGAACGCCAGAAGAGTGCAACAACAACGCAGAAGAAGAAGCAGGCCAAGGAGGCCAGGAAAGGAAAAGAGGAAAAGGAGGCACAGGCCGTAGCAGAACGGGCACTCAAGGCAGAGCTGGACAAAGCAGAAGCTGAGCGCCAAAATAAGGCCGAACAGGTTGCGGAAGCTGAGCGCCAAAAGAAGGCCGAACAGGTTGCGGAAGCTGAGTGCCAAAAGAAGACCGAACAGGCTACTGTAGCTGAGCGGAAGCGGAAGGCTGAAATAGAAGCAGCGGTAGAAACTGAATGCCGGCGAAAGGAAGAAGAGGAAAATAATAGAGGAGAAAAGGAGGATGACATGCTAGAAGACATCGAGGTGACTCCCATCGAGATACCTCTGGGAAGTACCAAGCTCTCTGTGGTTAGATCCCCCCAGGGGTAGGAAGAGGATGTATTTGATCTCACCAGACTTACATTCGATCAATTCTCTTTCAAAATCCGGCAAGAATAAAGAAGATCTCTGGCGCAAAGTCCCTCTGCCACATCCACAGTTGCAACAGGCAAAGACATAGTCCTTGATACCAGGACTAATCCGGTAATGATAGCATCGGCGGGCACTGCTTTTTCCACAACCACGGAAGAGAACGTAACCAGAATGAGTAGGGAAATAGTCTCTCTGAAAAATAGACTGCAAGCAGCTGAGCAGCGCGAGAAAAGAGCGGAGCAGGAGAAAGAAGAGTTGAGAGCAGAAGGTCAGCAACTCTGAAACCAGACTCCACCGGTAAATGAAGTCCCACTGGCCATTTTCAACGAATGTGAAGTATTAGAAGCAACCATGAGGCAGGTGTACGGGGAAATATTCACCATCAAACAAACAGTCACCCCACTGGTAAGAGCACGAGAAGAAACCAAGAAAAAGCACGAGCAGCTCAGGGAGGCCTCACAGGCCTTAGACAGAATGATGGGCTAGACAGTACAATACCCGCAGGCACCTGGAAATTTACCCAAGAGGGATTGGATTTATACACAGGATGCTAAGGTTCAGCTCCGTATGGCAATGCAATCTAAGGAAAAAATATCTAAGGACCTGAACAAAGTAATGTCATCATACAACCACTTGATCATCGGTATCGACTCGATGCACACTTTGCACCACATTCCGACGCTTGGGGCATTGGACGAAGAGAAAGCCTGGGAGCAAGTGGATCAGGACATCTAGTCATTTCTGCAGCCTATAAGGCAAGCCGCTGCTGCTCCCGAGCCCTCAGCATCTCAAGAACATCTGAGTCAATTTATTGCCACTCCAGCTCGGATTTATACCAAGCTTGCCTCGCATTCAAACCAGATCTCACAGAAAAGGGAAACCTTAGTACCAAATGCTTTGGAATGCATGCATCGGTTGAAGGAGGAGGTTCCTCTGGTTTCCCCCAAAGCGGCAGAGTACCAGACATGGCAAGATTTTCTCAAGGAGCAGCAGATTGACGCCCCTGACCTCAACATTGCGCGTCCATATCCGCAACTCGGTAGCAGCGAGTTATTAGCAGTAGCTAGAGGTAGGTCGCAGGTCGCACCACCCGGACAAGTCGCAGGTCGCACTGTCTATCTAGGTCACAGGTCGCACTGCCTATCTAGGTCGCAAGTCGCACATACCAGATGGTCGCAGGTCGCAACCTCTTCAAGGTCGTGAGGCAACTCAACAGGAAGGCAGGCGAAAAGTAGGGAAGCCCAAAGGGCAAGTTTTGTGCTATAAAACTCCCCACGGGGAAAGTGTTTAGAGCTTTTCTTTTTGGAGACTCAAGAGCTACATTGTATTGTATTGAAAGATCATATTCTTAGGCATATGAATGCGAATACTTGTTAAAACCCCTTTGTCGGATGATGTGTTTTGCTGTGACAGCACTGTGTGTATTTCTTGAACAGTTTCAGAACATCATTTATGCATCATGTTTATCTATGCTTGTGTTAATGATGTTCAGTTTTATCGCTTTCTAAATGGATGTTAATACCTTTGTCTATTAGCATTTCGTTTTATCTTTCATAAAGTAAGGAGGAATCTTGCCATTAAGAACTATTTCTTCTGTGGTAAGATACCTTGCAAGCATAACCCCAAAGACGTGCTGTTAACTGCATCTCTTCGGGCATATATGTGTTATTCATTCTCTTGCTATGCATAGTGTTGTAGACATGTTCCATGCATCAATCATGTATTTCGTATCCTATAAATAAGTGTGTGTCTGCAGGTTCAATCAGGTTCTTTTGAGACCGGAAGGGAAGGCGTCTTAAGCGGTAGCCGGACCCACACCCCGGACGGGATCCCTACTCCAAACGGTTTAAGGTCTAATTGGGACTTTTTACCGAGGAGATCCCCATCAAGCATTACCTGGACAAATTTTCCCGTCAACAAATCCTTACATGTATTCATTTATCAGATGTTTATATAGCAGTAGACATGTGCTGTAATAACAGAATGAAACATCACATAAAAGCATCACACATGAACACCATGATTTTTAGGTGGAAACCCAAGTCGGGAGAAAACCACCGCTGCCATTGTCTCAGCCTTCAATATTTTATTATAGAGAAAAACTTCTTACAATCATGTACTGGTGCACTATATCAAATGACGCCAGGGTAAAATGGACCACAGTAAGGCTACATTCTTCTCTGCTACTAGCCTCTCCGTTGCTACCAGCCTCTCCTGGGAGGGAGCTTCAACCCCCTGCTCTCGTTTACCAGTCTCACCTGGAAGGGAGCTACTACCCCCTGATATTAGCACCAGCCTCTGCTTATATTATCAGACTGAAGGCTCCAACCCTCAGATCCACTGCTGACCACGTTTCATCAATTTTCAAATTGGATCCAACAGCTCCAACACAACCCTTCACTCTTCAATAAACATACTTTTCCCAATGCTACAAAAAAAACAGTGAACTCACTGTAACCAGAATATCAGAGTTAACCCAAACTTCAGATCATACATTCAGAAACACATTCAACTTTGAGACCCCATTAATTCAAATTCCATACGCGCTTTTAGTACGCGCATTTCATAAGACCAACCCGCGTATACTTCAGTAAATTCTTTAAATAAATCCTAACTGCGCATACGCTTTTTTCTCTTAACAGATCCGCGTATACACACGCTCTTCACGAAACCAACCTGCGTATGGATCTATAAAAGATAAATTTTGCACAACAGATCAGATCTCTGAACTTACCCAGATTTCTTCAACTTATTCAACTGATTTGCGCCAGGTCTTCATCACTTCTTTTTAGATCATCCAAGAGATTCACCATTTCAAGATCTAGAGATCTTACACCTTCATGATGTCCATAGATGCTTCATAGATTCAAATCTACCAATTAGGAGCAGAGTTTAAACCATGCAGATATACTTCAGAGTGAAGTATTCATTAAAGCCCAGACACACGCACCCACACTCATGATTTGCACAATGAATTTCTTCTCCTTATATAGGTTTACCCTTTTTCAATACCATGAGCCAAAACCACATTACTTCTGATGGTATTCCTGGACAGGGTCACATAGACGAATCATTACCCAATACAATGGGTCAATACCATGGTGGTTACCCCTGGTTTTTTTCTTTATGAGCGCTTTTGCCCATATGCGACTTGGCACGTTATTTCCCGCATGCATACGCGACTTATCCTAGACAAATCCGTGTATGCCTTGAGACATACTCTTTTCATCATAGATCTAGCACATACTGAATTCCTTTCTTCAGTACCTTCTGTACTCACTATAGATACATCAGATTTTCATCATTTAACAAGTTCATCAAGACATAATCCATCAGGGACAACTTCATCAAGTGGGTTGCCATCAAGGACAACACTCGGCATCATATTGCCAACAATCTCCCCCTTTGGACTTGATGGCAACCATGATGGTGTTTGATCACCACAACATATAGATACATTAAGAATACAATGACACCATACCATTCTTTCTCTTTATGCAAACACCATGTTCAAACACCATGTCACTCTCCCCCTTTGACATCAAGGGCAAAGGGCGGACCAGAACCAACACAAGGTTTTTCTCTTCTTGTAGAAGGAAGCGTTCTGCAGATCTGATGTACACTGAAGTGACCATGCTCCCCCTGAGTTGATGCTGAACCTACAAACATATTTTCCAATGAAGTACATGAATCTATGACCTTCCTATCACCAATGACTCATACTTACATCAAATATCCGTCCAAGTGGATTTACATATGAGACTCAAATACCCAACCAAGTGGGTTTACAAATTTTGACAAGTCCTTACATGACTGAATATTACAATTTTACATCATAGGTCTCAACATGACCTTTTTCATCAAATTACAAATATGAATTTTCATGACCAATACCAGAAAGACCTCAAGAGAGATCATATATCAGAACCTTCATAATGCCAACAATTCATTATACTCAGCAAGGCTAGGGCTCCCCCTAAAAATGTGCATCCAAACATCCTTTCCATATGACCAAGGCTCCTCTTTAGCTTGTGAAACCTGAACACCTTCAACAGCAAGTCATCAACAACAAACTCTGCATGATCTGTCCATATCTCTGAATCATAAGACTTCCATCTCATCCAACAAATACTCTTCATTAAGTAACAATCCGGGCTCATTCATGATCTTCAACATAAGAAACCAAGTATTATATCATCATTATTTAGAACTGAGAAATAAGCTGATACAGAGTCAAAAATACAATTATTAACAGTCAGACTGATGCTCCCCCTGAACCTCTGCTCCTGATCTTCAGCTGTCATCCCAATTCTCTTATCATTAATGAATACGCGACTGTGTCTGCTGAAACTCGCGTGTATACGCGACTTTCGTTAATCGAACACGCGTATGTAAAGTGAAGCATAGAAAGTTTCACATTCCTTCATCTCCCCCTGAACTTGTCCTTCCTGTACCTATTTTCTTCATATCAGATGCTTTGTTAGACAGGAACATAACCAGAAAAACCAAACAGTACTGCAAAATGCTGACCCCAACTAAAAATAGTCAGCAACTATTCATACGTGAATTTCTATTCATATACTTGCGTATATACGCGACTGTATATCAGGAAAACCGCGTATCCTATTTAATCTTCTAAATTTATGCAGATTTGTTCTTTTGACTGGCAGAGAATACTCCCATCTTCTGTCTTAGATACTCGAACGCTTCCCTGGGCAGAGGTTTGGTAAAGATATCAGCAGCTTGTTCTTTGGAGGGAACATACTCCAACTTCACCTTTTGTTCAAGCACTTGTTCACGTAAGAAGTGAGACTTGATGGGAATGTGCTTGGTCTTCGAATGCATAACAGGATTCTTTGAGATACTGATGGCACTTGTATTATCACACATAATGGAGATAGGAGAAGTACATTTGATTTGAAAATCTCCCAAAGTTTGCATCATCCAAAGGAGTTGAGTGCAACAAGATGCAGCAGCCACATATTCTGCTTCAGCAGTAGATAAGGCAATAGAACTTTGCTTCTTACTGAACCAAGATACCAATCGAGGCCCCATATAGAATGTACCACCACTTGTGCTTTTTCGATCATCAACATTTCCAACCCAATCTGCATCAGAGTAAGCATGAAGAGTAAGATCAACATTCTTTGGATACCATAGTCAAAAGTCTTGAGTTCCTTGCAGATATTTGAATATTCTTTTGACAGCCTGAAGATGAGACTCTTTTGGATTAGCTTGGAATCGTCCAACAATCCCAACAGCATGCATAATGTCTGGTCTAGTCCCGGTGAGATAAAGTAAACTTCCTATCATTGATCTGTATTCTGGTTGATTCACCATAGGAGAATCATCATGAGAACTGAGATTGCATCCGGTTATCATTGGTGTGCTTACAGGCTTGCATTCTTCCATGCCATACTTCTTCAAAATTTTCTTAAGATATTTTGCTTGTGATAGGAATATGCCATCTGTAGTTTGATGCACTTGCAAGCCAAGAAAGAATGTTAGTTCCCCAAGTAAAGACATCTCAAATTCTTGCTGCATAACAGAAGCAAATTTTTGACTCAAGGATTCTTCATTACTCCAAAAAATGATATCATCAACATATACAATCACAATCAAAAGTTTGTCATGTTCAATTTTTGTGTATAAGTTGCTATCAGCAGACCCCTTTGAAAATCCTTGTTGATGGAGATATTTGTCAAGACGATAGTACCATGCCCTTGGAGCTTGTTTGAGACCATATAGAGCCTTTTTAAGTTTACAAACAAGATTCTTATCATTTCCCAAAATGAATCCCTCTGGTTGTTCTATATAAACTTCTTCTTCAAGATCACCATTGAGGAAAGAAGATTTGACATCCATTCGATAAACTTTGATTTGTTGAGAACTTGAAAAAGCAAGAAACATTCTTATGGCTTCAAGTCTAGCTACAGGAGCAAAAGTTTCTTCAAATTCTATACCTTCTTGTTGAGTGTACCCTTTGCAAACCAATCTGGCTTTGTTTCTTATAACATCTCCATTTTCATTTAACTTGTTCTTGAATATCCATTTGGTTCCAATGACATTTTTATCATGTGGCCTTGGTACCAATTCCCAAGTGTGATTATTTTCAATTTGATCAAGCTCTTCATTCATGGCTTGAATCCAACATTCATCTTTGCTAGCTTGATTGACATTTTGGGGTTCAATTGTGGATAGGAATGCCAGATAGCTAGAGGATCCCACAAGAGTCCTCCTTGTTTGTACACTCGATTCCTTGTTTCCCAAAATTTGAGATTCAGGATGATTCTTTTGAACATATCTGGATGGAGCCTTTTCTGATAAATCATCTTGAGGTTCTTCATTGGATCCACTGCCTATATCATTTCCATTTGATGTAGAAGGACAAAAATCACCATCATCTTCTTCTGTTGCTTGTTTTTCTTCTTTAGGAGCTGCAGGAGACTCATCAATGACAACATCAATACATTCAACAATCTTTCGAAGCCTTTTATTGTAACATTTGTAAGCTTTGCTTGTAGATGAGTAACCAAGAAGTATCCCTTCATCTGATCTAGGTTCAAACTTGCCAAGCTTTTCATCATTATTTTTGATAAAGAATTTACTTCCAAAAATTCTGAAATGCTTTATAGAGGGAGAATTACCATACCAGAGTTCATATGGAGTTTTGTCGCTATTTACCCGAACATGTGCCTTGTTGAGAATATTTGTTGCTGTATGTGCTGCTTCTCCCCAGAACATGTCAGGAGTTCCAGAATCATCAAGCATAGCTCTAGCCATTTGTTGAATTGTTCTATTCATTCTTTCTGCTACGCCATTTTGTTGTGGAGTGCCTGCTACAAAGAACTATCTCTTTATGCCATGTTGTTCACAAAATTCAAAGAATTCATTTGATGTATATTCTCCTCCTCGATCAGATCTAAGGCATTTGATTTTTAGATCTAATTCATTTTCAACCAGAGCTTTGAAGATCTAAAATTTCTCAAATGCTTCATCTTTGTGTTTAAGCAACCCAATCCAACACATTCTAGAGAAATCATCAATAAATAAGATATAGTATTCCTCTCCACGTGGTGAATTTTTCCTCATAGGTCCACAGATGTCAGTATGAACAAGTTAAAGAGGCCTACTTGATGATCCTTCTTTGGCATTAAATTGTACTCTAGTCTACTTACCAAACTGGCAGGATTTTCATATGATACTCTCTGGTAGAGTAATATTGGGAAGACCATGAACAGCTTGAAGTCTGCTTGCTTTGTTGATTTGAGAGAAGCTTAGATGCCCCAGCCTTCTATGCCATAGCCAATTTTCTGAAGATTTGCTCAAGTAACATTGATCTTTGCAGTTCTTCAATACATATAGGTTGCTTGGAGTTCTTTTCCATTTTATAATAGTTCTACCTGTATCCAGATCACGAACCACACATTCTTTTGAACTGAAGACAACTTCTGTACCTTGATCACACATTTGACTTACACTTAACAGGTTATGCCTTAATCCATCCACATACATGACATCATTAGTCTTCACCTTTTCTTTTAGAAATACGGACCCTTTTCCTTTAATTACAACAGGATTATCATTTCAAATGTAACTTTCTTTTCCTTTTCTAGAGCATTATATGAAAGAAGTTTGCTTTTGTCACCTGTCATGTGTCTTGAGCACCCACTATCAATGTACCATTGATTTTCTTCACCTTCTACAAATAACGCTATCCCACAATTTTCAACCTGTAATTCCTTCTTTTTCCATACTTTGGAACGTGAAGTAAAATGTTGTTTTGGCTGGACTTTGCTCCTGCATTCAGATTCTTCATGCCCAAAGTTATTGCAATAAGCACATTCAAATTCATTTTGAAGAGGAGAAAAGTTGTTATAAGTGTTCCTTTTTGGTTCAATATCCATCCTTTTCTTTCTTTCTTCTCTTGTCATGATGGTTTTATATGCAACACATTGAACAACTTTATGACCAAAATTGTGACATGAGAAACATTGTCCATTGAAGTAAAAATTTCTGCGATCATGAGATCTTCTATTTGAATTTACCTGTTGATTGTTGCTTCTTTGAGAGATATCCCTGTTAGTGTTCCTTGTATTGTGATGATCATGCTTTACCTGTGAAGATTCTTTATTCCCTTGTTGTATGGCTGAATGAAGTAAACCAGTTGTAGCTGCTTTTAGATAGTTTGGTGCTAAAGCTTGAGAGGATTCTCCGGTATATCCAAGACCTGTCTTAATCAGAGGAGATTGTTGAACCTTGATAATCTCATCTAAGGTTTCAGATCCTTTAGCAAATCTAAGATTCAGATTCTTTACTTTCTCAAGTTCTTTTCTTAGACTTACTACTTCTCATTCTAATTTTTCATTATGTTTCTTTGCTTCTTCATTCTGCCTTTTCAGAGTCTCTATGATTATCTTACTTTCTTCCAAGCATATTTTGAGTTGATTGTTCTGATCAAGAAAATCATTGTCATCTAGAGCATCCATAAAAGCATCCTTATCATCTCTAGAGTTATTTTCAAATGCCATGAGAAGTCTAAGATCTTGTTCACATTCTTCCTCACTGTCAGATAACTCATCACTGTCTTCATTTGTATAGTAGCTTTTCTTAGTGCTAGACCGGTTCTTATTTCTTCTTGCTACTTCTTTCTCTTTAGCAGATGTTTCTTTATAAGGACATTTTGCAGCATAATGACCAACTCTTCCACAATTAAAACATTTGAAGGGAAGCTTACCTTTGAATCTTCCAGTTCCTAGTTGGAGTTTTCTCACAAAGTTTGCCTCATCTTCTTCTGAGATTTATCCTGACCCTTCCGTTTTTCGAATTTCTTTCCCTTTTGTAGAAGCTTTAAAAACAGCTTCTTTGACTTCAGATGGTCCTCCTCTCCTCATTTCGTATGCAGTCAATATGCCATGAAGTTGCACCATAGTAAGATTTTGAAGGTCCTGTTTTTCTTCAAGAGCAGAAACTTTTGACTCAAACTTGGCCATTAGTGATCTCAAAATTTTCTCAACCAAAGTGGATTCGGTTATTGTTTCTCCCAGATTTCTCATACGGTTTACAACATCATCAACACGTAAAAAGAAACCAACAATATTCTCATCACTATGCATTTTTAAATTTTCATACTCAATTCTGAGAGATTGAGTTTTGCACTTTTTACCTTTGCATCACCTTCATAGCTTAGGATGATTTTGTCCCATATCTCCTTTGCTGTATTTAGCTGCATGACTTTGACAAATTCTGCTTCAGTTAGACTTCCAGTTATAACATTGACCGCTTTTGCATTTGATTCATAATTCTTTCTTTCAGTTGGATATGTTGGTGTAGTAGCTGGCTATTGATATCCTTGTTCAAAAATGGCCCATATATCTACTCCCATAGACTGAAGATAGGATCTCATCCTTATTTTCCAGAAGATTAAATTGCTTCCGTTGAAGAGCGGAGGTTTGATACATGTTGTTCCCTCGTGATTGCTCATCCTGCTTGATCTTCCTTCTAGCGGTTAAGCTTTTTCTGAAGGACCTGCTCTGATACCAATTGTTGGGAAAAATACTGAGAGGGGGCGGTGAATCAGTATTTACTGCATATTCAAAAATTTTACTTTTTCTTGCTTCTAAAACCCATACGCTACTTTATTGATACAGACTCGCGTATATACGCTGATACCCTTTATGAAACTCGCGTATTCACATAGATATTAATAAACAATCAATTCTGTACTAAGATCCTTACATGTATTCATTCATCAGATGTTTCTATTGCAGTAGACAAGTGCAGTAATAACAGAATGAAACATCACACAAAAGCATCACATATGAACACCATGATTTTTAGGTGGAAACCCAAGTCGGGAGAAAACCACCGCTGCCGTTGTCTCAGCCTTCAATATTTTATTATAGAGAAAAACTTCTTACAATCATGTACTGGTGCAGACTTATACCAGCACGCAGGCACCCACCTGTAGAAGGCTACAACCTTCTCTCGTTTACCAGCCTCTCCTGGGAGGGAGCTTCAACCCCCTGCTCTCGTTTACCAGTCTCACCTGGAAGGGAGCTACTACCCCTTGATATTAGCACCAACCTCTGCTGATATTATCAGACTGAAGGCTTCAACCCTCAGATCCACTGCAAACCACATTTCATCAATTTTCAAACTGGATCCAACAGCTCCAACACAACCCTTCACTCTTCAATAAACATACTTTGCCCAATGCTACAAATAGAACAGTGAACCCACTGTAACCAGAATATCAGAGTTACCCCAGACTTCAGATCAGACATTCAGAAACACATTCAACTTTGAGACCCCATTAATTCAAATTCCATACGCGCTTTTAGTATGTCAGACCCGCGTATGTACGCGCATTTCATAAGACCAACCCGTGTATACTTCAGTAAATTCTTCAAATAAATCCTAACTACGCATATGCTTTTTTCTCTGAACAGATCCGTGTATACACGCGCTCTTCACGAAACCAACCTGCGTATGGATCTATAAAAGATAAATTTTGCACAACAGATCAGATCTCTGATCTTACCCAGATTTCTTCAACTTCTTCAACTGATTTGTGCCAGGTCTTCATCACTTCTTTTCAGATCATCCAAGAGATTCACCATTTCAAGATCTAGAGATCTTACACCTTCATGATGTCCATAGATGCTTCATAGATTCAGATCTACCAATTAAGAGCAGAGTTTAAACCATGCAGATATACTTCAGAGTGAAAAAATTTAGTTCTAAAGAAAGAGTGTTCAAATGATAAATCAAACTGCATATCTTGTACACTTGAAAATTTTTTAGGGAGTGAATTAGCTTTGATTAATTCACTTGTACTTTCTAAACTTTCTACTTTTTTCAGTTTTCTTAAAATTCTATCCGGATCATCTATAACTACATCGGGTTTTGGATCAGGATCAACCCTGGTGTAGTACATTCTTTTAGGAGCCAGAATTTTAATTTTTAATGAAAAATGAAAAAAAAAATCTCTAACAACCCTAAAACAACCTTATTAAGGTAAAAAAATTCTAAAAAGTGTTTTCTTTAAGGTTTCTTTTGAACTGAGGACTGATTTTCCCTAGTATGGTCACCAGAATGTTATCACTTCAATAATTCCTAGGGTTGTTATGCTTTTTTGCTTAAAGAAATATTAGAGGTAACCACAAACCTACTTTTAAGCTTAGGATCTAGCCTTCCTAATGCTCAGAGAGGGCTCTCTCTTTATGATTTAAATTTGTTGTTTTTAATTGTTTTTTAGGCTAGTTATGTCAGATTGACTGGTTTGGTTTGGTGGTGGAATCACTAATTCAGATGGATATGTGCAGGTATGTTTTCCATTGGGCTATGGAATCAATGTATCAAGCAACGGGGCATAATCAAGTTCTAAAGGAAGTGTTCATAGGGCAAGGTAGCTGAGTAGATTCTGATCTTTTAGGTTGGATGGTGAAATGGTTTCAATCAGGATCAAGGAGCAATTAAGGGTTCCTCAAACCGGATAATGAAAGAAATGAAAGAGGTCAATCAAAACTAAGGAGAAATGAAGAATTCCCTAATCTGGATATTAGAAGAAAACATTAAAATGAATAACAGTTCAAGACAGAGTATACTTAAACAAATTCTGAAATAAAATTCATGTTATATCATTTGAATTGGAAAACATATAAGTATGTGAAAAAATTCATAAAATAACAATTGTACAATAGAAATATGCTTCACTGAAGTGGCTCAACACATGAATCCTGTAATGCAATGCCTTTATTACTCAATCCAGTCTGCTGACTTGAAAATGGTACAATAAACCCTCTGGTACCTAGATCAATTACAACCATAGAAATGTTCAGCAATCCACACCCTCAATACTTCGAATTATGAAGTAGTTATACAAAAAACTAATACAAAACATCCTAAAAAGGATTTAGGAATTATTCAAGGAAAAATATATTCATGCAAGAAGATAGAGACACCGAGGAGACTAATTGATAGTTTTACCTTCTTATTTGGTTTTGTTGTTTGCTTTACTAATATTTTTTTGCTTTCTCTCTTTTGTTGTTGCTCTACGTTGGTTGTCTTCATCGGGTAGAGTGTCTTTTACGATGCCTTGTCTTTAAACTCTATTTGTCACTTTAAACACTGTCTTTTACTTGATACTCTTTAAACTCTACCTTTTACTTTTAATCTTGTTACTGCTCTATCTTGACCTTGACTGCTCTATTTTTTACCTTTACCCTAAACTCCTCTTTTACCTGTTTTACTTTTTTCTTTCAAAGTAAATCACATAATTTTTCCCAAGCCTCTTCTTCTGGTAATTTAATTTTTACCATTCTTCTGAAAATTTCATCAGCTTCTGTGTATGACTTGTTGATAAATAAATGATTTACCTCATGCTGGAGATAAAAAAGGTTCTCACAAGTCTGGTATAACACTTTTCTTGTAGGAATTCCCTTCATGGATGAATTGTTGGCCTGTTCCTTTGCCACTTCTTTGATTTTCTTATCATAATCCTCATGTTTCATCAATCTTTCATTAATAACAAATGGATTTGGTAGGCCTTTTTGCCTCAAAACATCAAATTTCACCATGAATCTGGTTATTGCAAGCTCCATGTTTTGACACTTATCCTCAAGTTGTGTCATCAAATTCCTTTTAGAAATCACCTTTCTTACCTCAAGGATTGTTTTAGTCCTATCACTTATGCCAATTTCTTCCAATTCCTGTTTATTCTTAGAATTTAGAAACTTAATGATTTCAGTGGCTTCTTATGGATTTTTACCAAGTTCTTCCTTGAATTTCTGAATGTCTTCACTTTTTGCCTTTATCAAATAATTTTGTTCACAAATAACTTGGATATATCACCAAATATCATTAATAGAGTTAATGATATAGGCCCACAGCTGTTTCTTTTCCTGTGCAAGTGGTTCTTTCAGTGTCAAATATTTCTCCAACTTCTACACTTTTTCAGTCAATATGTTTGACTTTTGTGTTTCATTCTTATGCATGATCTGAACTAGCTTCTTTTCATCCTCTATACTTTTTATTTGCTCTTTAAGTCTATTTATTTCATTTGTTTGGATAGACATATTCTGCATGGATTTAGTCAGTTTTGATGCTTCATCACTAGATTGAGCTATTGTTGTTGTAGAATCTGTAGTTGATGTAGTTGCTCATTTTGAAATTCTTGTAGCCATTGGGACTGTTGTTGCCACTGGAGCTGCTAAAGTAGAAGGAACTACTGTAGTAACTATAGGAATAGCAATGACAGGGATTGCTTCAATGTTGGCCTTTTTCTCTTGTACTAATTTATCCATCTCATTTTCCATTTATTTCAACTAGGCAGTTAACTGAAGAATGAGGTTCATGATCTCATCTTTTTGGCTTTCATCCTGCAATACTTCTTTGGCCTATGGATGTTCAGTAGGAGGAAATTTGAGTTGTTTCTTTAATGCAGCAATGTATGCATTCTTTTTCTTAATAAGTTATTCTACAACTTTGACATTTTTTTCTGTTATCTTTAGCATGTGAGGATGATTTTTCTAGCTTCAATTGTACTTTTGCATTTTCCAAATAATTGTGAAGCTTTTGGACACTCATGGCTTTGTTGGTCATAGTATAATATATCATTTCTCTAGCTTTCTTGTGAAATTCAATTTGGTCTAAAGGATGAACATCCTTAGCCATTACCTAAAATGTTGTCTTTTTATAGTCAGATGATGACTTTGGAGCTTGGACTGTAGGCTGCAAAAAGGTCATTTGCATCTTTTTAGTTTTATAATCAAAGTTAGAAAGAAATCTATTTTGGCTGCCAGGAGTCTGCTTCAGGTATTGTGAATATATTTCTGCCTGTTGACGTGCACTTCTATTGTTACAGATGAATGGGCTAAGCTGATTTTTTAATTTAAACTTTGTTTTCTTCTTTGCTGATAAGAAATTAACCTCATCAGATTTTATGGTTTGCCTTATATATTCAAGTGCAAATAACCTCATTGGGAGGTATTTTGGAAATTTATATGGGGTTAGCTGACATCCATAAACTCTAATCTCTGTGTGGTTTTGGTATAGGTACTAGTCACCTGTTCTACTGTGTTCAGACAATTGTAGGACCTTTTTTTATCTCATCACTAACTCTTGAATGAATGTTGTTGTTCAGCATGTTGACAATTGGATAGATGAATGAGTCAGTGAAGTCCTTGTACGTGAACTCTGTGGAATATTTCTTGATTAATGAAGTCCAAAAGATTACTGACTAAGGATTACCTTCAATGTCCAGTTTTTGAAGGTTGATTGCAAATATTTCAGATTGAAAGTATAGGAACATATGGAACAAAACAAATCAATACTTGAACACTCCCTCCTCTGGTAATTTAACTAGTTGTTCATGGATTGTATCAGAGAGGTACTAGGAAAAATTGAATGTAGAAGCAGGAGGCTGACGAGGGGAGAAAATAGACAGAAAACCTAGGACTGAAGCAGCAACATGCTCATCAGTGAAATAACCCAGAATACATGACAACATGATGATAATATGTCTAGTTCTCTCAGAAAATATAGAAGCTGGATAAGGAGGTTTACTCTTACGAATTTCTATTGATGAGGGAATAAATATTTGAAATATTTGGAACCTCTTGGGGAAGTCCAGATTTAAATACAATTCAGTGAGGATCTCAATAGACAGTGGGGCTTCTTCAGGCCTAGACTAGATTTGTAGCATTTGGTTTATTGATTCAGCTATGATGGTGAATAAAATATCTTTACCACGAGTTACAAGAGCTCTATGGTCAGACAAATAACTATTTTGGCAAAGTCTGATAACCTCTAGACACTAGAAGGTCTATGGGATGATATACTTGGGAAAATTTGACTCCCAAAGGTAAAAATCATTAGCTTGGTCAATTGAGTTATCATGGCTCCATCAGTGGAGCTCAAGGAGGTTAAAATCAGTGACAGGGTCACTTATTTTGAAGTCATTGTCTGCTAAGGGAGTGTGTTCAACATCAATAACAAGAGGTTGCAAGGGATTGACTATCACAATGCCTTGGGAAGCCATAGATTTGCTTGCTTTATTCAATTTTTTACTCTCTAGATTTAAGAAATATTCTCAGGCCTTCAGGAATACCTGTGAAAAGATGATTTGGGTCTGCAGAAGAGGATTTTGGAGCCAATAGTGGCTTTCTTTTAGTCTGCAAAGCTTTTAAACGGGTTCAAATGATTAAATTACTTTCTTTTAGCTTAAAAAATGGCATCGGGTCTTTATGAATACCTGGAAAATGAAGCTTTCAGTTTGCAAAGAGGTCGTGGAATGAACTGAGGCTTTCTGTCATGAAATATGCTTTAATGGTGATTTATAAAGCTTCATACTACTTCTGCACAAGTTCTGGTGGCGAAGGGCCTGGATTCTGGTGTGAAATAGCTTAAAAACAAGTCGATAGAGGTATTGTAGCTCGAAAACAGGTCAGCAGAAGCTCTTTGTTCGCAATATTTAACAAACAAATGGTGACAAAGGTTGCAAAGGTTGTGTTTTAATGTTTTTAACCAACAGTGGTTAATATTTATTGCGCGGGGTTAAATTCAAATGAGGGGTAGTATGTTCGTACAGGTAGAAAACAAATCAGCAGTTTTCGCGTCGAAAAATGGTGGTAAATGGTTTTAGGCTTGGGAGTGCGATGAGTCGTGGGGTTGCCACGTAGCAAGGGGGTGGGGTGTGAAAAATGCTTATTTTGCAACCTTGCAGTGGTGTTAAGTTTTTGGCAGTTGGGGGTGTGAAATTATTCATTGGTCGTCGGAACTAATGAATTGTGATCGGACGGATGGTCGAATGGGAGGGATTTGATAGGCGGGGCCCAGGGATAAATTATGTGAAGGGTTTAAAAATAGAAGTGGGACCTGGGTTTGTTATATATGGGCAGGGTCGGGATATTATATTACAACAAGGTTTATCATATAACGGGGGAATTAATAAAATAAAAGAGTTACCATGCTATATATACGGGGTCGTGACTTTAATATAAGCGGGAGTTAATATATATAGGGGTTAATAAAGTATGGGAATGGGCTACCTGGCCCTGTCCAGGCTCTATCTAAGAGTGCAACAGAACACAATAGATGACATTGAGGCTGTCTGAGAAGAGGTGTGACTAACTGCCAACCTAACCAGAGATTGCGGGTTTTGAATGCCTAGGGATGTTTAAATTGTAATGCACTCAATATTCCCCAGCGGAGTCACCATTATGTTGGGGTTCCCATGTTTTGGCCAGGTTGGCAAGACCAAAAGATGAGACAACATAGAACCACTTTCAGACCTTAGGATCTAGCCCTCCTAGGTCCAGAGAGGGATCTCTCTAGATGAGTCAAAGGATATGTCTTTGAGGCTCTAAGTTATGATTTTAGGCTAGTTATAGGCTCGGGTTGTTTGTTTGATTGTTTGTGTTTGGTTGTTGGGAATCAGGAAAGAAGGGTCCAACATAAGACAAGGATGAGCAAAGATGAAACTAGGCACAAACAGATAACTTAGGGAACATCAAGGCCATTGGGCAATGGAGTCAGGAAAGGATTTACTTATGTTCAATGTGAAAGCTTTCAGTTGGGCTAGTCATCTAGAGCATTTCGATCTTAAGATGATATTTGGAATGAGACATTAAGGAATGAAAATGAAAGGAGGAGAACCATCCAATCCTATCTATAGATCACGCCCGAGGTCATTTATCTTCAGACCTGCTTGGAAAAAATCAGAGGCAAAACAAGGGATCTTAGAAAGGCTTACTTGAGGTGGAAAGATCCTAGTGAGGCAGAGACAAAGTTCTAAACCTCCCAGTGTTCTCAACTCATTCAACTAAACCCTAACAAGAACATCTAAACATAGACTTAATTAATTCATACATCAGAGAGCAGGCAATAACATCCACTACACTGGTTAAATCAATTGAAATCAATATTCAGATACACATATAAGCAGAAAACAGAAAAGGCTGGGAGAGCAGCAACATAAGGTACCTATCAAGGGTAAATCTTATGCCAAACTTCTGATGCGAGCCTGAAGAAACGTAATGAAATGAAAGCAAGTCAATCACAAATACAGAGAAAGGAAAACATCACCAGCTGCTTTAGATCAGGATCCAAAGAAATATGCTTGTCATATTAAAAACAACACCAATCAGGTACATCATGGCCCATAGCTTGAACATTCAGTCTGAATACATCAAATCTCAGCCTATCTTACAATATTACACATAGAACTTATCTCAAGAGGAAAAAACTTGCGTTTCACTGATATCTCATCAACAACCAACCACAAACACTTTTCTGTGCTTTATAGCAGAGGATGAACATAAGATCGACTGAGGTGGTAGGTGAACACTAAATGTAACATTGAACATAGAAATGAATGCAGGGCCGAGACCCATTCTGTTTTAACTGCTGTGTTTTTAATCTTGGTCACTTCCCTTGTGAAAGAGTGATCTTCTCCGGATGTGATCTTGACATACTTCGACAGTGGTACTCTTGGTGCTTTGAACAAAGATAAAATAAACTACTGAGAGGTCTGTCATATAAATGCTCTGGTGGTTTTGAACTGCTGTTAGGGTGGAAATTTTTTCATGGACATAGTGCATAATAAAGACTGTATGGGCGCCCTATACTTGATGGATAAAAACATTCTGCTGATGAATAAACCCTGATGTTACCTTTACTATGCACAGGACCTCTTGATCGATCCTCGGGATCTTCAAACTGGTGCTTTGCCTCCTAAAACCTTGATTTTAGGCTTAAGATCTTCATTAACGTGCCTTAATCTCTTTTGCTTCGTACTGAAATCCTTTGTCACTCCATTGATGCTTCTGACAGGTTAGCTCGAGCTTTAATGGCATAGGAAGGCTTTTTACAGAGTATCAAACCCTATTTTTTCAATGAAAATCCTGCCTTTACCTTTCCGGTTCTCTGTTCATAAATTCGGCCACTGTAAATGACCTTTTTCGATTTCTCTGCTGTTGTGACGGAGATTGTGCGCCATGGCGGCCATTAACCACCGATAACCCTGCAAAAATACACAAAATGTGAAGAAAATCGTGGATAGGGTGGTGAATGATGTGGAGGAGGAGAAAGGTGTTGCAGACGGTGGCATGGCGGAGAAAAATGCAGGGGAACAATGGAAATATGTTCTAGTGAGGGTGGCGGTCTGCGGAGCGAAAATGAATGAAAAACGTTAAAAAACACGAAATGCACCAATTGTATGCCATGGAATGGGAGGAAGTATGGAGGGTGCACGTGGTGGGACTGGGGCAGTGGAAAAGTCAGCGGTGGATAACCAGATCTGGGCCGTCGATCGTGGCGGAGATTGACGACGGAGGACGACGAACGGCGGGCCCGGACATGGACTATTGCGCGTGCAACTTCATTAGACATCGTGCATCTTGGGCAGGCGATGTCCGTTGGATGGCCCGTCTCAGATCGGACGGTCTACAGCGATTTCGCTGGGCGTCCGTGTCCGGTCAATAACGCGCGACGGATCGGGTTAACGGGTGGTTTTGGGAACGTACAGGAGGACACGCGGCGAAAGGTGAGTGGAATCACTGGGCTATGGGGGAAAATCGCCAAGAGCGCGAGGGTGGTGTGAAATAAACCGGCGGTTTAGGAATAGTGCGCGACGGGGTCCACTGGGCGGAAGGACTGTGGACCGTTTATTTGGTGGGGGAAACGGATGGCGATGGCCCAGCATGGAAAAAGGCGGGGGATACGCGGGCGCTGAAGATTTAACGTCCGCCGTCCAATCGGCTAAGATCTACGGCTGAGTTCGTGTCCGACGGACCAACGCGATAAGCACCCCTTTGCTTTGGCGAGTGGTTACTGCACTGGGTTATATGGAGAAGAAAAGGCGTGGGGCTAATGTGAAGGTGGCTAGGCCTATTATAAGGTCCAAAGTGGGTATTTAACCCATTTTCAATGTATTTTGAGGCCTCCCAAGGGTAACGATAGGGCGATGGAGGGGGAATTTGGGAACACAAAGGATGTAGGGATTTTAGAGGGGATTTAGGGGGTTGATAGGGAAAATAAGAAGGGAAAAAGAGGGACTTTGTCAAAGGGGACAGGGGTAAAAAGTGGTGTTTTGCGAGAGTAAGAGGGGAAATGCAGGCCTTTGGGAAAGGGGCCAGCAGAGGGGACTTGAATAAGGCAAAGCACAGAGAGACTTCAAGGATGATGTGTCTTCAGGGGAGATGCATTCCTTGAAGGTCTCCAAAATGACATAGCCCCCAGCTTGCTTGTCAAGAATTCCATAGGGGGGCTAACAGTGGCTCCACATGGGGATGGCTTCTTCTTGAAGGAGTCAAGAAACCAGAAATGATCTTTGAAGTAGGCCAGATGCCCGCTGCTTGGCACATCCCTTCCTTTCTTCAATTTTTAGCTGCCACAATATGTTAGAAACATCAGTGGAAAGAATTTCCCAACCAAACTACCTACCCAAACTACAGTCTTAGCATTTTTTCTTCTTTAGGGTGCATTTGAGCTAGCAGACCCTTTACATTTTATTTTCAAAACAAAAACAAACATATTCTAAATCTACCCTTATTGCTCCATGAGACCAGATTAGACTGTTGGTCTCGTATAATTATCTACCTAATCTACTACCTGTTGGGATTAAACTGTCCAACAGGTTTCTTCTCCTACATTCTAAAACAGGAAATTAAAAAATAGCCAAGCCAGGATTAGACTGTCTGACTTGCTGAAGTGAAGACTTGTGGAAAAATGAAAACAAAATTGTGAAGGCATGAAATCTGCAATTTAGAAACATCCTTCTTTCTCTGCGACTCAGGTTTTGAGCATCTTAGAGTCACTTCTCCTCTTCATTTCAGATCTGGTTTAAGCGTGTTAGAGCTGATTCTTCTTTTCCTTCGCTGATCCAGGTTTTGAGCGTGTTAGGACCAACTTATTTTCTTTCTTTGGCTCAGATTTTGATCATATTAAAGCCAATCTTTTGCACTTTTCAGAGGTCCATGTTTTGAGCATGTTTGAACCTCCACCTTCTCTATTTTTGGGAACATTTTCTTTGTTTTCTTGAAAGTAACATTGTAATGGTATGTACAATGGAAATGGAATTGCAAATGAAAATTAGCAGAAGTAATGTTTGAGCATCCTGCCATTGACAGGACCCCCAAACAGCTCTGTACCATCAAGTTCTTGTAATAAAAATGCATTAGGACCCACAGTGGCCTGGATGACGTATGGACCTTGCCACAAGCTGTCAAACTTTCCATGTTTGCCTTTGTCCTCCTTCCTTGAATCCTATTTCAGAACCTTGTCCCCAACTTTGAAATCTGAAGCTTTGGCTCTTTTGTCAAACTGCCTCTTTATGCTCTCCTGCACTCTGACGGCTCTACTATAAACCTGCTCCCTTGTTTGCTGCAGATGGATAGTTTCATTGATCCGTCTCACCATGCTATTTTCCCCTGTCTGAATCTCTTGGACAAGTTTGACCACGGGCACTCCCAAGCTGGTAGGAAAAATTGCTTCAGTTCCATAGACAAGCTGGAATGGTGACATGCCAATGGATTTCTTTGTGGTGAGCCTGTCAGCCCACAAAGCATGTACCAAATTTTTATGCCATGACTTTTTTTTCTCTTCCAGCAGCTTCTTAATGATTGTGACCAGGCATTTGTTAGATGATTCAGCCAATCCATTACCCTGGGGGCAATAGGCTGTTGAATGACCAAGTGCTATTCCATACCTGTGACAGAAATCAACCATTCTCTTAGATCCGAAAGCAGCAGCATTGTCAGTGATTATTTTCCTTGGACAGCCAAACCGGGATAGGATGAAGTCTTCTAGGAACCTAATGATGATAGAATTAGTGGCATTCCTAGTGGGTATGGCTTCTATCCATTTAGTGAAGTAATCTGTAGCAGTCAGGATCCATTTGTGTTGTCTAGAGGAGGCAGGATGAATTTCTCCTATAAAGTCTAGGCCCCATTGCATGAAGGGACCTTCTATGGTGATAGGTTGTAAAGGGAGGGGAAGGAGCTTTCTTCTGCCTTCAAAGACCTGAAATTTGTGGCAGGTAAGGGTCATTTTATGGACATCATTGAAGAGTGTAGGCCAATAGTAACCATCCCTGAGTATCTTATTTGCAGTGGCTTTCCAACTCAGGTGGCCTCCGCATTCCCCGGCATGGAATTCTTGTTTAATTCTTTTAGCTTCAGGTTCAGGCAAACATTTCAGCAATAGGCCATTTGGGTTTTTCCAATATAGGTTTTGATTGAGGATGCAGTAATTTCTAGCTTTTAGCTTTATGAATCTGGCCTTGGTTTTGGACAGTTCTGGAGGGGCATTAAGGTGGGTGAGCACGTAAAGGATATCGGAATACCAAGGAGAGTTCTGAAACTACTCCTCAACAGTTGGATGGGGCAATCCTTCCTGCTCATCTAAGGCATTTATCATGTTAATGTCAAGGGCCTGCAAGTTTGATTCAGCCATTAACTGGGCCAGGCCTTGACCTTTGATCAACTTGGTGGGTTTTATTTCAATGTCGTATTCCAAGATTGTAGCAATCCATTTTCCCCTTTTCCCATCAGGGTCCTGGGACAAAATATCTTTGACCACTATATTTGGCACATAAGCAATGGTGTGAGAATGCAGAATGTACACCCTAAAGTCTTTTAAGGCCTTTACCAAAGCATAGGCCTGCTTTTCCATTATGTTGTACTTTAAGGGTGCGTCTCTTAAGGCTTTTCTGAAGAAGGCAATTGGTTGTTCATGACCTTCTGAATTCCTTTGCAGCAAGACTGCAGGTATTATGTGCTGGGAAGCGAACGAAAAGATCAGAAAGTATTTTGAGAAGTCTGGGCTGATAAGGACAGGGGCCTGTGTGAGTGCAAGTTTTACTGACTCAAAAGATTTCTTAGCTTCAACAGTCCACTTAATTCCTGCATCTTTCCTTAGCATTTTGGTCATTTTCCTAAGATGCTTAGCAAGATTGGGGATAAATCTCCTAAGGAAATTGATCTTCCCAATGAAGGACTATAAATCCTTGATGTTTCTCGGATGAGTGATTTGAAGTATTCCCTCAACTCGCTGTGGGTCTATCCTAATCCCTTTCTCAGATATAATGTGACCAAAAATTTTACCTTCTTGCAGCCCAAAAACAGTTTTCTTAGGATTTAAGGACATACCATACCTTCTACATTTTTCAAAAACTTTCTTCAGGTGTTTCAGATGTTCTTCTTCAGTTTTAGAAAAGACAGTCAATTCATCCAAGTAGATAACTATGAAGTGTCCTATCTCATCTGAGAAATATATGTCCATTGCTCTCTGGAAGGTCGCTCCAGCATTCATCAGTCCAAAGGGCATTTTCACGTACATGAAGGTGCCCCAAGGAGTGGTAAAAGTTGTTTTGAGTTGATCTTCTAGGAGTACCAACACTTGGTTGTATCCTGAAAAGCCATCCAATAGGGAAATCCTTTTAGAGCCCACTACCTTCTATAAGATATGCTCCATTCTGGGCAGGGGGTAGTTGTCTTTCAGGGAGGCTCTGTTGAGGTTTTTGAAGTCTATGCATAGTCTGATTTCTCCTGTTTTCTTGCTCACAGCCACTAAGTTTGACACCCAATCAGAAAAAATTACAGGGACTATTATGCCTACATCATACATCTTTTTGATCTCTTTCTCTACTGCAGGCAATTGTTTTGGGTTGATCCTACGGAGTTTTTGTCTGAAAGGCTTCTGATTTTACGTTAGTGGTATCTTGTGTTGTATGATGTTGGTGTCATAGGCCTTTAAGTCTTCATAGCTCCATGCAAACACATCAATGAATTACTTAAACAGGTCAATGTATCTCTTCTTCATGTCTGCAGGTATAGACTTAGCCAGTCTAATAATTTTGGGCTCATCTTCAGCACCTATGTTGCATTCTTCTATATCTGATTCTGCATGTTCTATAGTGGGATTTTTTGCTACGTCATCAAAGTCAAAAAGGTCCTCTAGGGGTGCCAGGCCTCTGGGTATGTTCTTATATTTGGCCTACAGCACCTCTACCTCTTCAGTATCTGCATTTTCACATTTTCCGGTTGGATTTCCATTTTTTTCAGACAAGGTGTTTATTTCTATGTTACAAGGTGTTTCTTGTTCATCTGGGGGATCCTCACTAGGGCAGCTGTCATCAGATTTTGAGTCTGAACCAGCAAATTCAAACTCATTTCTGCCCACCAGGAAATCTTCAATACGTTTATCCCCTTCAAAGACCTGCCAATATTTTTCATTGTCTAGCACTGCAGGTCTGAACTTGGTCTGAATGATGATTTGTTGGTCAGGAGGAGTCTTAGGATATGAACTAGCTAGGCAAGCTAATCCATTTGCAATGAAATTTTGACTCCTGGGAACAAACACTAATTCATATTCCATGAAAGTTTTCAATATATCCATGGCATCGTTTCTATATGCTCTTAATCGAGGATGTTTTGCTGCGTATTCACCTTTCACTTGTTTGACAACTAACTCAGAGTCTCCTAGCACAGTTACCCTACGGTCTCCTAGTTTTTTCAACAGATTTAAGCCCAGGATAAGAGCCTCATACTCTGCAATGTTATTTGTGCATTTGAAGTGCAGATTGACAGTGTGGCTCTCTGCATGGTTGTTTTCTGTGTTACGCAGCCACACCCCTGCTCCAGCAGTTTGCCTAGTACAGTACCCATCGAAATTCATTTCCCACAGGGGTTCGCCATTATGTTGCGTTGTGGGGTCTGTACTAGGTTGTGGGTTGTCTTGTTCTTCACATGGTGTGTTAGTTTGTAGGGTGTGACTAATAGGCTAACTGCGTTGTATTTCTGGTTCATTCTGAGTTTCGTTTTCATTATCTTTCCCATGGTTTTCTTCATCGTATTCTTCTAGGGTGGCCATTATGCTCAAGTCCATGGGCTCTGCATCCTTGCTTGTATTTTTTCATTCAGATTCTGGCTCTCCTAAGGATTGGTTGTTATAAAGAATGAAAGAATCCAGGTCTGTATGTATAGAGAATAATGGTGAATTTTTAGGTTTCTCGGAACTACTGACTAGGAATTTCATCTAGGACTCTCTATACAGTCTCCTAAGTTGGCCGAATATAGGGATGGTGGCATATGAGCCATCCATCTGCATTGTTCCTTGCAGCTTGGCTCCCTATGATCTAGATAGCAGCATGCCATACTTAGGTGGCACATCTGCCACCACAACATCCATGACCATACACTTGGCAGGAATCTGGGTCAAGCTCACACACAAGTCTTTGATTAGGCCTAGGCATTTCACTCTGCTAGAATCAAACGAGTATAGATCTTTGTAGAGTCGTGTTATCTCTAGGCCTAGCTTTTCCATCACTACCTTAGGCATTAAATTGTGTGAAGCTCCACAATCATGCATGGCATTATGGAGTATTTTTTCATGAACGTTGAGACTGATATAAAAATGTGGAACTACCCCTTCCTGAAACTTTCCCTCAATCTTTGGACCAAACAGGAGGGCAGGTTGATCATCATTCAAATTTACAGTGTCATTGTTTTCCCCTAGATTTAATGCTTTCAAAATTTGGCCTTTATATACATTCTGAGTGGCCAGCTCAGATAATGGTACAGAGATTTTGATTTTTGCAATCTCACTCTATAAATTGAAAGTGGACTGGGTCTTTGGAGTGCTTAATTCTGCTTTATTAGCCACCTTGGTGACCGAATCAGTTTGTAAATTCTCATTATGTACAGGGTTAGGAACAATTGTTTCAGGAGTACTAACTGAAGTGCCAGTACTGCTGGTTGGTAGGCTTTGTCCTTCAGTGTCTTGGTTGTCTTTTCCCTTGTGTTTACCAGAACTTTCAGCTGCTGATTTGTTAGTTGCAGCAGATGCTTTAGAATTTTTATCAGGTCTTTTCTTGATGGTTACCTCAGGAGTCTTTGTTTTGGAATTTTCTTGGTTCTTTTTGCTCCTAAGTTCATATTGTTCTCTGACCTGCATCATGGCATTTTCAAATCCTAATCTGTAATCTTCAGTTTCTAACCATTCCTCATCCCAGTATGAAGGTGAGGGCTGATCTTCCCCTGAATCACAGTTAAGGACTGAGTCTTCTGTTTCAAACATGTTTATCCCATTCCATTCAGACTCTTCTATGATTCCCTCATCTTCATCTAAAAAGTTTTGGAATGGGGGAATAACTTGTTGATCTGATTCTTTTTGTCTGTTGGGAGCATTGTTGTTCCTTCTAAAGTTTTGATTCTGATTTTGGTTCTGGTTTCTGTTCTGACTACTAACTGTGACAACCATATTTTCCATCATTTGTTGTAACTTTTCCACATTCTTAGATAATCTATCATAATTTGGGTCTGAAGTGGAAGCTACAGTGTCATCCCTATATGTTACCCTCTTCTCATATCTCAGTCTTGCTCTTTTATCAATCAGGTTTACTTCTATGTTCACTGCTCCTTTCTGCATGTCCTCCAATGTGGTGTACTCTTTATCCCTAAGCTCATAGGCCATGTCAGCATCAAATCCATCAGGATATTTTTCTAGGGCCATACCTTGTGGAGGTTTCATATGTGGAGGAAGAGCATTGTAAATGCTGTTGAATCTAGTGGTGTAATCATGGACACTCTCTCCAACATTCCTCTTAAGGTTCATGTAATCTGCTAGGAGCTGGCGAGGGTTTTCCCTAACTTACCATTTGTTGATGAAGGTCTGGTATAATGCAGGGAGATCTTGGATACTGCCAGGGGGTAAGCTTTTAAACCATTTCTTTACATCACCCCCTATGCTTTGGGAAAAGATTCTCATTTTGATTGTTTCATCATCAATCTCCATATTGTCAAAAGAATCCTCCGTCTTATCTACGTGTTGCTGGGCTGTGATGGATTCTTTGGCAGTGAAATGTGGGATTTTTGACTGATAATCATTGGGTAAGGGTAGCAAGGGCTGAGGTAATACTAAGGGTGCATACCAAGCTGCCATGATAATGTTCTGATGAGGTATAGGGTTGGCTTGAGCAGCTAATATATGGATGACCGGGGTATTAGGACCAGCAGAAATCTGTTGAGCGGATCTAGGGTGGGAGAGCCCCAAGTTTTGAATGAAATGAATATCAGGTGGTGTAGATGGAGGGGTTCCTGTGTCCCTAAGATGAGGGTCTGGCTGGTCTAAAGTACTAAATGACCTAGTTCTAGGTAATATGTTTGGAGGGTCTAGGTCAGGGAGAAAATATGATAGAGCTGTCAAGTCTTCTGGTGCAGAATTAGCTCTTTGAATGTGACTGGAAATAGTTGATCCTTTAAGTGTAGGAGTCCCCTTGAGGATACTCTCTGGATTGTCAACTATTTCAGGTGGGTCAAGGTTGGGATAAGATCTCGTGTGAATGGTTCTAAAAGCCAGAATGTTGTTTCTTAGCCAAGCGGCTTAACCCTACTTGTTACTTCTACTGTGGTTGATGCTGTCTCAGGGGCTGGTTTCCCAGTGGAGTCTAATGTGAAACCAAGTTAATCAGCAGGCCTACTGATCACCAGTGGAGTCTCTTCGTTTAGGAACCATGGAGTCGCCAGGTGGAGGGTTTTAGGGTATATATAAGGGGTTACACTGTCCACCACAGTGCTCAGGCACTATCACCTTTCAAGAATAACCTCATAACACAAAAAAATGTAACCAGAGATCGACTAGGAGGGAATTTACCAGATATGTCACCTCCCTAAGAGGATGAGATCCAAAGGCTACCTGCCCTGTCCAGGCTCTGTCTAAGAATGCAACAGAACACAACAAATGACACTGAGGCTGTTTGAGAAGAGGTGTGACTAACTTCTAACCTAACCAGAGATTGCGGGTTTTGAATGCCTAGGGATGTTTAAATTGTAATGCACTCAATATTCCCCAGCGGAGTCGCCATTATGTTGGGGTTCCCATGTTTTGGCCAGGTTGGCAAGACCAAAAGATGAGACAACATAGAACCACTTTCAGACCTTAGGATCTAGCCCTCCTAGGTCCAGAGAGGGATCTCTCTAGATGAGTCAAAGGATATGTCTTTGAGGCTCTAAGTTATGATTTTAGGCTAGTTATAGGCTCGGGTTGTTTGTTTGATTGTTTGTGTTTGGTTGTTGGGAATCAGGAAAGAAGGGTCCAATATAAGACAAGGATGAGCAAAGAGGAAACTAGGCACAAACAGATAACTCAGGGAACATCAAGGCCATTGGGAAATGGAGTCAGGAAAGGATTTACTTGTGTTCAATGTGCAAGCTTTCAGTTGGGCTAGTCATCTAGAGCATTTCGATCTTAAGATGATATTTGGAATGAGACATTAAGGACTGAAAATGAAAGGAGGAGAACCATCCAATCCTATCTATAGATCATGCCAGAGGTCATTTAACTCCAGACCTGCTTGGACAAAATCAGAGGAAAAACAAGGGATCTTAGAAAGGCTTACTTGAGGTGGAAAGATCCTAGTGAGGCAGAGACAAAGTTCTAAACCTCCCAGTGTTCTCAACTCATTCAACTAAACCCTAATAAGAACATCTAAACATAGACTTAATTAATTCATACATCAGAGAGCAGGCAATAACATCCACTAGACTGGTTAAATCAATTGAAATCAATATTCAGATACACATATAAGCAGAAAACATAAAAGGCTGGGAGAGCAGCAACATAAGGTACCTATCAAGGGTAAATCTTATGCCAAAATTTTGATGCGAGCCTAAAGAAACGTAATGAAATGAAAGCAAGTCAATCACAAATACAGAGAAAGGAAAACATCACCAGCTGCTTTAGATCAGGATCCAAAGAAATATGCTTGTCATATTAAAAACAGCACCAATCAGGTACATCATGGCCCATAGCTTGAACATTCAGTCTGAATACATCAAATCTCAGCCTATCTTACAATATTACACATAGAACTTGTCTCAAGAGGAAAAAACTTGCGTTTCACTGATATCTCATCAACAACCAACCACAAACACTTTTCTGTGCTTTATAGCAGAGGATGAACAGAAGATCGACTGAGGTGGTAGGTGAACACTAAATGTAACATTGAACACAGAAATGAACGCAAGGCCGAGACCCATTCTGTTTTAACGGCTGTGTATTTAATCTCGGTCACTTCCCTTGTGAAAGAGTGATCTTCTCCGGATGTGATCTTGACATATTTCGGCTGTGGTACTCCTGGTGCTTTGAACAAAAATAAAATAAACTATTGAGAGGTCTGTCATATAAATGCTCTGGTGGTTTTGAATTGCTGTTAGGGTGGAAATTATTTCATGGACATAGTGCATAATAAAGATTGTATGGGCGCCCTGTACTTGATGGAGAAAAACATTCTGCTGATGAATAAACCCTGATGTTACCTTTACCATGCATAGGACCTCTTGATCGATCCTCAGGATCTTCAAACTGGTGCTTTGCCTCCTAAAACCTTGATTTCAGGCTTAAGATCTTCATTAACGTGCCTTAATATCTCTTGCTTCGTACTGAAATCCTTTGTCGCTCCATTGATGCTTCTGACAGGTTAGCTCGAGCTTTAATGGCACAGGAAGGCTTTTTGCAGAGTATCAAACCCTGTTTTTTCAATGAAAATCCTGCCTTTACCTTCCCAGGTCTCTGTTCATAAATTCGGCCACTGTAAATGATATTTTTCAATTTCTCTGCTATTGTGACGGAGATTGTGTGCCATGGCGGCCATTAACCACCGATAACCCTGCAAAAATACACAAACTGTGAAGAAAATCGTGCATGGGGTGGTGAATGATGTGGAGGAGAAGAAAGGTGTTGCAGACGGTGGCATGGCGGAGAAAAATGCAGGGGAAGAATGGAAATTTGTTCTGGTGAGGGTGGCAGTCTGCGGAGCGAAAATGAACGAAAAATGTTAAAAAACACGAAATGCACCAATTTTATGCCATGGAATGGGAGGAAGTACGCAGGGTGCACGTGGCGGGACCGAGGCAATGGAAAATTCAGCGGTGGATGACCAGATATGGGCCATCGATCGTGGCGGAGATCGACGGCGGAGGACGACGGATGGCGGGCCTGGACATGGACTATTGCACGTGCAACTTCATTAGACATCGTGCATCTTGGGCGGGCGATTTCCGTTGGATGGCCCGTCTCAAATCGGACGGTCTACAGCGATTTCGCTGGGCATCCGTGTCCGGTCAATAACGCGCAACGGATTGGGTTAACGAGCGGTTTTGGGAACATACAGGAGGACACGCAGCGAAAGGTGAGTGGAATCACTGGGCTATGGGGGAAAACCGCCAAGTGCGCGAGGGTGGTGCGAAATAAACTGGCGGTTTAGGAATAGTGCGCGGCAGGGTCCACTGGGCGGAAGGACTGTGGACCGTTGATTTGGCGGGGGAAACGGACGGCGATGTCCCAGCATGGAAAAAGGCGGGGGATACGCGGGCGCTAAAGATTTAACGTTCGCCGTCTGATCGGCTGAGATCTGCAGCTGAGTTCGCATCCGACGGACCAACGCGATAAGCACCCCTTTGCTTTGGCGAGTGGTTACTGCACTGGGTTATATGGAGAAGAAAAGGCGCGGGGCTAATGCGGAGGGGGCTAGGCCTATTATAAGGTCCAAAGTGGGTATTTAACCCATTTTCATTGTATTTTGAGGCCTCCCAAGGGTAACGATAGGGCGATGGAGGGGGAATTTGGGAACACAAAGGATGTAGGGATTTTAGAGGGGATTTAGGGGGTTGATAGGGAAAATAAGAAGGGAAAAAGAGGGACTTTGTCAAAGGGGACAGGGGTAAAAAGTGGTGTTTTGCGAGAGTAAGCGGGGCAATGCAGGCCTTTGGAAAAGGGGCCAGCAGAGGGGACTTGAATAAGGCAAAGCACAGAGAGACTTCAAGGATGATGTGTCTTCAGGGGAGATGCATTCCTTGAAGGTCTCCAAAATGACATAGCCCCCAGCTTGCTTGTCAAGAATTCCATAGGGGGGCTAACACATTTAAGCTTGCTGACCCTTTTTATTCTTCTTTTATAAGAAAACTATCTAATTCTAACCTTATGAGTTCCAATGGCTCAGATTAAACTGTTGAGATCATTATTATTCTCTACCTAACTTATGATCTACCAAGATTAAACAGTTTGGCTAGATATTTATTCTTTAACTATCAGCATAAAATTTAAAGCATGAATGAGTCAAGATTAAGCTATTTGATCCTCATGGATTGTGGCATTTTTGAAAATCTGCACACAATATTTAATTTGCAAAGTAAAGTAAAAATTAGTGGCATTTGAATTTGCATCACTTTCAACATCTATTTTTATCTCTTTTTTTGTGGGGTTCATATTTATTTTCTTTTTTAATCTTATTCTTTTAGATCTTTGATTTTTATTTTAGGACTATTACCCTCTTTACATTTTTTAATATGGGAAATCAATTTTCAGAAAGAAAATTATGTACAATATTACAATACTAATCGTAGTCAAGTTTAAAATTATGAATCCTATTATTATAGGACCCTAACATTCTCCACCATTATCGCTCCGCAGAGCCTTCACTTACTTCCTCGACTCTTTCTTCACCAATGCCTTAAACTCACAGAACTTTGAGAATGTTTGATCCTTCTTCTGCATGAAGAAGATCCAGCATTTACGAGAAAAATCATCAACAAAAATAGCATAATACTTGTGTTTTAATGTTGAAGCAACCAAGAATGGTCCACACATGTCTTTGTGAACTCTTTCCAGGATCACCGAAGCACTGTTCTCTTTTTCATGGAAGGTGGACTTTACATACTTCCCCATGGTGCAACCCTTGCATTGATCTAATTGAGAAAGTGTTCCCATTGGAAGTCCAATAGATATTTGCTGCATGAATTTCAAGGCTCCATGATTAAGATGTCCCAATCGCCTGTGCCATAATTCGCCCTCATCTCGGCTCACCACTTTTTCTGCCTTGCCCATCATGCCAGCACAACCATCTACCTCAAGCTTGTAGATATTCTTAACTTGAATCCCTATCCTCTTGGCTTGAACCATTTTTTTATGTCGCAGGAAATATTTTCCATCGCTGAAAACAACATCATAGCCTCTGTCCTCCAACATCGTGACTAAAACCAAGTTTTTCTTAAGACCTGGAACATGCATAACATCTTTCAAATGAAATGGTTTACCTGACTCCCTATCAAAGGTAATGGCACCAATGTCGATCGTACTGTATTTTCCATTGTCGCCCATCTCTATATGCATTTGGAGATCTTTCTCCTCCAAGTCACCGAAAATATCTTTATCTCCCATCATATGGAAGGAAGCACCACTATCAAGATATCACACTGATCCCATTGCCCTTGATACCAACCATGTGATCAAAGATAAATCAAGTTCAAATTACGATTCAAGGGCCTCACTAGCTGCAGCTCCAACAACCTTCTTTTTCTTCTTCTTCTGTGGGCAGTTAGTCGCGAGATGCCCATGTTCGTGACAGTGAAAACTCTTCACCATGGACAAATCCAACTTCTTGCCTTTAGACACGGATTTTGAGTGGAATTTTTTCCCCTTCCCTTTCCTTTCCTTGGCAGCAAAAGCACAATCATCTTCATCACCATGCTTTGATGAAGAGCTATCTCTGGTGTTCCGCCTGAACTCCTCCTACACTAGATCTGACCAAAGTTGTTCCCAATTCGGCAGTTTTTCCCATCTGTTGATAGAGTCTTGATAGTTGTGCCAACTCTTAGGATGTCCCAAGAGAGCCAAGCTCACCAAATCATCATCAGCAACAGTGATTCCCACACTCCCCAGTTCATCCTGACATTGGACAAACTTCGTGAGATACTTTGGAATATTGTCGCCCTTCTCCATCTTGATCTTTCTGAGTTTATCCTTCAGCGCCAAATTCCTATGGTCGCTACTGATTTGGAAAATATCCTTCAAATCCTTCCACATAGAAAATGGAGTGGCTTTCCCATGAAGGCTTGAGACAATATGGTCTCGCACACCTTCCAACAGAATCCTTCTCGTCTTCACTACTTTCTTTTGCCATGCGTCAAGTAATGCAACATCTGTCGAAGTGGGCTTACGAACATCACTGTCGATGAATTCCTTCAAGCCATTATCTTAAAGCACCACCTCCATCCTGTCCTTCCATGCAATGTAGTTCGAGCTTCCCTCGAGTGCATACTCTAGCTGCAAACCATTGAAATCCATTTCGATTTTTACTCAACTGTCGCACCAAGAAATTCTTGCAGCAAATTTGAATTGTTTCCACCAACAAACTCAGCTACTGCTTCAATTTTCAATCTTATTTACTCCGATACCATGTAGAAATTTTAATACAATTATGTATTTCCTAGATTATCCTGATATAAAAATTATATGCCACTGTTAAATACAGAATCCTTCTACTAAATTTTTTGTGGAAATTTAATCACCAATTGCGAACACATGAAGAAATATCAATCACACATAACACAGATGTTTTTACCGGGAAAGCATAAAGCTAAAAACCACACTATCATATATTATGTATATATCATGGATCATGAAACAATCTCATAAAAAACTCTAATCCAAGAGCTCTCAGTACAATATACAATCGTCTCACACCATCATACAAAAATTGGCATAAACATGCACCAATTTACTGCCTCCTGACAACCTGCCTCCACTGCGCAATCCCTGAATGAATTCGATCTTGCCTTGCCTTGACTACACAATCCTCATTGGCATCTCCAATGTGTGTTTGGTTACACTTGTGCACCCATTATAGTCACAACTGATAGTCAAACCGTTCCTTTCACCTATCTCTCAACTGCAATCACCGGACCATGCTACATATTTGAAGTAGTAAATATTCACTCGCATGTGAGACCATCAATATAAATTATCAAATAACATACATGATATCTCACTGAAAACAATGTACAACTGAAACTAGTTAATTATCAACTTAAGTTAACTCATTTTTTTACAACTCACATAACTACACATCCAACTCTGTTACAACTTTGTATCACTCAGTTACAACTAAGTCCACTTTGCATGTCCCACCAACCAACCACTCAACTCAAAATCAACTTAGCTAATTGATTTGACACTTCAGTTAACTATTTCCAAGTGCTCATTAAGAATAGATTAATTTTTATTGTCCAATTATTATTAAGAGATAATAATAATAATCGATGTGCATTCTATTTTTAGACATGCGATATATAAATAGACTTCGCACATGCATCTAAAAATAGAATCTAATCTATAAATAGAATTTTCTCAACCATCTATAAATATACTTCTGCTATAAATATAATTTTCTCACCATTCTAAAAATAGACATACACCTAAAAATAGCCTGCGGGCCCCACCTAGTGTCGGTGCTTAATTTTCACTAGGATCATCATCTTGTTGAATCTCAACATTAAATATAAGCTTCTTCAACTCACTACTATTTAGCACATAAATCCTACTCTTAAATATGACCAATCCATGTATTGTGAGGTGATACTCCTCGTCCCTATCACCTTCTCCATGTTTCTGCAATATCTACTTCAGCTGTTGACATCATCATGTTGCCCGACATGCAATATCTACTCCTATAAATCTGTCCCATAATAGCTCACAGTTGAGATGTGATTCACTTGCACTCTCATACTAAGAGCATCTGCAACCCCATTTTCCTTTCTGTTGATGTACCTGGTCTTGGAATCAAACTCACTAAGAGTAGCCAACCATCTAGCTTACCTTGCATTCATATTGGGTCGGTTAATCAAATACCTCAATCAATTGTGTTCACTCATCAAGATGAACCTCCTGCCAATGAAATACTGTCTCCACATCTTAAATGCATGAATAATGGTTGCCAAATTAAGATCATGAGTCACATAGTTCTTCTCGTGCTCATTCAATTGAATCCTTGATTCATAACAAACCACCTACCCTTCTTGCATCACGACTCCACCAAGTCCTTCCTTGTAATAATTTGTACAAACAACAAAATCCTTATGATCATAATCTGCAATCTTCAAAACCAAAGCATTTGTAAGCAACTGCTTCAACTGCTCAATAATAGCTTAACACTCTTCATTCCATTCAAACTTCTTCCTTTTCCTCTACAAATATGTGGTAGGATAGCCAATCTTTGAGAAGTTCTTGATGAACCGCATGTAATAACCTGCTAGTCCCATGAATGATCTGACCTCATCCACATTCATCAGAGTTGAACACTCCATAATAGCCTTAATATTTTTTAGATCCACTACTATCCCTTCCTTGGAAACAACATGTCTCAAGTAATGAATCTGAGTCTGAAAGAAACTACACTTGTTGAGCTTGGCATATAATTGATTCTATGTCAACAATCTCAACATTGTTGTTAGGTGCTTTGCATGCTCCTCCTAATTCCTTGAATATACCAATATATCATCAACAAAGACTATTACAAAATTATTCAGATAAGGGCACAATACACTATTCATCAAACACATGAAGGTGGTTGGAGCATTGGTAGGACCAAAAGGAATCACCACAAACTCGTAGTGCCCATACCTTGTACGAAATGCAATCTTGTAGATGTATTCTTCTTTGATGCACACCTGATGATATCCTGATATTGGATCAATCTTCGAAAATATTGCATCTCCCTTCAATTGATCAAACAAATCATCAATCTGAGGCAATGCATGCATGTTCTTAATAGTCACCTTGTTCAACTTCTTGTAATAAATGCACAATCTTAGAGTATTGTCCTTCTTCCTTACAAACAAAATTGTTCCACCCCAAGGAGACACACTTGGCCTTATGTATCTCTTATCAAGCATCTCTTTAAGTTTCAACTTTAGTTCCACCAATTTCATAGTGCTCATCATGTACGGTGCCTTACATTAGGAGAATTTTGGGGTGTAAAATGGGCCTCCTAAGGAAATTGTAAAATAAGAGTGGAAATAATAAAATAATATTAGATTATATCATCAAATTTTAGAGGGAAAAAAGAAAAAGCTACTTTTTCAACTCATATTTTCAACTTATCTCCCTACAAGTTTACTCAAATTTCGAGTGGGAACACTCATTGGATGCATAATTTGATTCCTCATCCAATGAGTACCCATGTTGTATACTTTTTATCAGCCCTACTGCACGAAAAATGAGAAATACATGAAAAACATGATTGCAATAACGTTATTTCATCTATTTCTCATTTTTTGTGTAGTAGGGTCCATCAAAAGTATGCAACATGGGTAATCCTTGGATGAGAAATTAAATTTTTCATCCAATGAGTACTCCCACTCGAAATTTGAGTAAACCCTTAGGGAGATAAGTTTAAAATACAAGTTGAAAAACTTGTTTTATTATTTTTTAATCTTTTTACTTTTTTACCCCGAATATGGTGAATCATCTGTCATGGTTGACATCATCACCTTGAATCTTATTGGTTCTAATACAGTTTATTTTGGTTGTACTTTTTTCTTAGGAGGCCCATTTTAGACCTCAAAATTTCTCTAATGAGTGTTGATGCTACACCTGGTACCAACTTAATAGAAAAGTACATCTCCATATCAGGTGATAGCTCTGGAATCTCTGTAGGAAACGCATCCTAAAACTGCTGCAAGACAGGATACTTCCTAAGCACTTCATCATCCTCATCCTCTTTCCATTTTTCACTAGAAACATGAACTGCAAATAATACACATCCCTTTCTATGATTGCACTTGGCCTACATAGTTGTAACCACTATCACCGAGGTAGGATTCTTCTTTCCATGCAAGATTATCTTTTCTCCATCATCATTCAGGCACTCAATGGACCTGTCATATAAATATACCTTAGTCCTATGAATGACCAACCAATCCATGCCCAAAAGCATGTTATATGAACCCAAAGGAAGTACATTTAAATTTTTTGATGTAGGCATACCATTAACCTCAAATGCACAAGATCTCACCTAGTGATGAGCTATTCTCTTGGTCCCTGTATCCAACTACACCAACCAATATTTTGCATGCACTTCCTTATTCAATCAAAATTGATCCACCATGTCGATTCTAATATAGCCATAATTAGAACCAGTATATGTAAAAATGAAAACAACTTGATCACAAATCTTACCTTCCATCTCGATAATGGATGCCTGATGATTTGTCTTCCTATTATCCACTGTTGCATAAATCCGAGGAATACTCTAGCCTACATATCCAACTATTTGTGCCTCCTAAGCACTGCAAATTTGTGGCCTATCACCCTAATACAATGGACAATCCTTCTTTTGATGCTCTCCACCAAAATTCCAACACCTCAAAGGTTCTGTGACATCTTTGTTATTCTCTTGCTCCTTAGGTTGAGACCCATTTCCCTTCTCAGTTGCATTGAACTTCTTATGAGGTACCACATTCTCCTTGTCATCTACATCTTGAGATATTCCTCGCTTCTTAGGCCATTTTCCATTCATCTTCTCATTATATTTCCAATCCCGCTTGAACTCAAGCTTGCACTTTGACTGCTCATAATAATGCTTCAACTTTCCAATGACTTCCTCCAATGAAAGAGGCTCATCATACTCAATCTAATCTTTGTGATCTAGGTGGATATTGGTGGCCACCCACCTATTCCACTTGGAACCCATCGTTGTTTCTTTCATTTTTTCGATTTCCTTAATTGTAGCATAGTTTATTATTTTTGGCATCTTTTCGGGTTCTGAACTTTCGAAGCCATTTTGAGGCCCTAAACGAAGTTTTTTTGGAAAATGGGAAAACATACATCTTAATTGATATTTGCAGTCAAAATTTGTAGTCCTCGGACATAATTTTCTAACGAGGTATTGTGCACTTCAAACGAAGATCGTATGCCAAAGTTACGACCCCGGGAAGTTGATGTACCAATTTACCCCAACGGGGCCCACAATTTTGGCGCTTCATCTCCTAGGATTAGGTTTTTGGATGTTTAGGGTTTTCCATTGTTTTTCAATAATAAATAGGCATTTGAGCCTTATTGTAACATATTTCAAAGGCAAGTAGCCACCACATATATTCTCAGAGATAGGTTACCATCGCCCGAGCTAGCTTATTTCCATTATGTATGTAAGCATATTTCAGTTCAAATGAAGTTTTATTTCTACTGCATCTCTATGTTTATGGTTATATATGTATTCTGTTGCGTTCCTATGTAATTATGAATCACTTTGAATGCTAATGGAAATTCACTGATGAGCCTTTGGACCTTTTTTTTCTCATCTTTGAGATAGGGCACATACCTCAATATTAGATCTAGAAATTTGGTCATGTACTCTTCATCTTTCATGGAACCCATCTTGAGATCATAGAATTCCTTGGATTTCCCATCATAATATCTCTTAGATAGGTACTTCTTCCTACAGATTCTTTCAAACTCATCCTAAATCAACTCCTCTTTCCTAATGCCTCTGACATTCTTAACATCTTCCCACCATATATATACTTTTCCCTTGAGACTGAAGGTAGCTATCTTGGTTTTCGTGTTCCCAGAGTAATCATTCAACACAAATAATTTATTCATCCCAAGTATTCATTTTTATGCATCTTCTAATTTCTTCACTTCCCCATCAAAAGTAGGAGGCTTGGATTTCTTGAACTCCTCTGGAAAGTACCCCCTCCCACTCCTCCTATAAGGTTATTGGAGATGATGGTGATGATGTCTCTCGGAACTGGAGCTAGAATAAAATCCATGAGGTTTACCCTCCTATCAAGTGTATCCAAGCATATGCCACCTGTCACTGTATCAACCGTGTCCATCATGTACACCTTCTGAGACCACGAGGGATTCACTCAATGAACCTCCAACATATCACATGTGTTTGTGGCATAGTAAAAAATACCCCTAATTTGAATACATATTGGAAAAAAACTCTAAAAATCACATTATTAACCCCCTTCAAATACGAACCCAATACACCTTCCCAATTTAAGAAACCCCTACATCCACTAGATATTGTAGTTATCCATTCTTTCATTAACATTTTTTATACCCCTTTATATTTCATTAACATTGAGATCCATTTTTTATACCTACAAATATAAAAACCCTTTACCCCTTATATATCCCCTGATATATTATGTCATTTTTTCCTCAATATATATCCCCAAATATGAACCCATGTGATATGGTATTGGTCCCCTAGAAAAGCACCAATGTTTGAGACCTGCTTCCATTTGCACCATTTGTCTTTTCTTCTTATCCATGACTAGTCCCCAGTTGTCCCTGTTTCCGCAAATATGAAAGGCTCTGAAGAATCATTGCATTAACCTTGACATGATTTTCCTGATCTCTAGCAAGCCTTTCCTAGGCCTCAATCAACCACTCATTTTATACCTTGAAACTCACGATTTCTTCCTTTAAACTTCTCAATGTGTCTGCCAACAAGAGAATATCCCTCTCCATGTTGCTCAAATGATCTCTCTCATCCTACAAATGTCTCTTCAGGAATGTACGGAGAGTCATATGAACTATACTTAACCGTTATGCTCTTCATATGTCTTTCCATATTCCATTGTTAGTTATGTATAATGTTATCAAAGTCACAGCTTAAGGTATCTTAGGGGAGGCTATTTCATCTGCACATTCCAATCTGAATTAGCATGATACAACATCACAAGCATACTAGCTTGTACATGGATATCATAACCATAACAATAATTAACATGCATGCATGATAAAAATATAGACAACTGACATGAATACATAACAATCTGCATTTACCCCAAGGTCTATTGTTGCAACCTTGCTCTGATACAACCCTGTAACCACCCCATCCCACATTTACCCACTTTTACAAGATCTCCAAGTAAACTTGAGTTCGTAGTTACTATTACATGACCCAACATACAAGTTACAGTTTTGGAAGTTGGGTCTTCTAATCGGAAACTTATTGAGAACTCTCAGGGACACCAAATCACCTAGGTGTTAGACCACAACCCCTAGTGATTAGACCCTGAGCTAGAACTTCTTTTAACTGAGCTCATAACCTAGCCACATGCATAAGCCATTGTGAGTGTGGTTGGAAGGCTCCAGTCACATGCATAAATCTCCCTCCCTACGGTTGCAGCCAAAATTTCCCAGTTCCATGTACGTGGTCGCGAAATTAGTGCCACATTTTTAGGTCTAGCCTATAGGCCACTACCCAAAACATTCCAGAATAATGTTTAAGGAGATTAAAAGTCTATATGATATGTATAAGGCTAGATCCTTCTCAGAATTTTCCAAACACGTGAGAAAATTGCGTTAAACACATAGTAACTATAGGTCATGGATGCATATATGTTCAATTTCTCCTTAACTTCATCAAGGAATCATCAAGAAGTCTCAATTCCCTCTCAAAATAGTTGCAACAACACTTTTTACCCCATGAATTCACATAACCATTCAATAACTTATCAAATCATGAATAAGATCCATAACCAAAGTACATCATTTAACCAGGCCTATAACCAACATATAACTAGGATTAATCCATGACAAATTAGTCATAAAATCAACACAATAACCACTACATGCGCTCATTGATCAGTACAATAAGTAAATAAGTCATATTAACATATGAAATGACAACCAAGTCAGGGACTTCCACGTACCATCCGACCATAGATTGGGCTAAACCAAACCTCTATTTCAACCATTCACTCTAGTGCCATATTCCAAGCATGAATGTGGAATCTGATGGGATAAATCAAATAAGAACCAACCAAGGCTTCTAAAGGCCAAACCACCTCAACTCTCAACTACAGTGATTCCACCTAAACTGATCCAGAAAACACTAACACCAAAAAAACTTGGACGCCTCCAACTTTATTCACCATACCTAGAGGAATTTTCATATCTCCACCCATCCGTCAAGAGTTCCAAGAGAATTTCTATCTCCACCCTTTACCCTTGGGAATTTCCTGAGACCACGTCAACATGATCCAAAGTCTATTGTTAATCCAGAAATTAAACCAAACAAGGAACCCAAAACACCATGGATATCTAGGAAATGGCAAGGCAAGGCTAAAAACCAATGAAAATCCAATAAAATCCTATGTCAATGACAACAAAGAAACCAAATAACCAAATTCAATTACCATGCATCCAAATCACACATGCAACTTGTACCTGCAATTTCCTCTTGTTTTACTTATTTTTCCAACCTTTTCCTTGTGTTCCCTTGCTTTACTTTGCTCGTCCTTTGCTTACTTATATCTAAGTGCTTCCCCTCTCTTCTCTTAGAGCTCTATTTCTGAAAGTGATCAAAGCTATAACAGATACAATCTATGAACTAATTATTTGATTCCCTTTTATCATTGATGTCTCACGTTGTTGGAAATACTAAGAGGGGGGAGTCAATCAATATTCCTTAGAAATTATAACTTTTAAACATTTTCAGAGCATTATTTAATCTTTAATTATTATTAATGTTTATCCAGTAACAAAAATAAAAAATATAACACAATAGGCACATGAATTTTAGGTGGAAAACCCCCTTCGGGTAAAAAACCACCGAACGTTTTTCTAATAAATTTTTTAATCTTCAGCCCCAATTGAAATGAAAGTTACTACTTCCTAGAATTATAGAAAAGAATTCTTCTCCAGCTGTGATTGGAAGGACACCCCAACACCTCGGTTTCTCATTATTCAACTGAATGGATGCCCCGACATCCTAGACCGACCTACCACCCTTAAGTGTTCATGGGATCCAACCTGTAGGTGATTTCATGCACTAACCAAGCCCCTCCCTGCCACCCTATAATGATCATAAATAAGACAAGATTGTGGAATCCCATACCAGGGACAATGATCCATGATACAATATGATTCACAATGATTTTCTTGAACTATACCAATCACCCAATCACACTATGACATACAACTCAACCATAACATTATCCAACAATGACTCCTATATGTCCCAACAATGCCTCTTTAACTATAGGTAGATTTACTCTTTTACAATAATGGCTCTTTTGCAATTTTACAATGATGATTTTTACAACACTGACTTTTGACATGACCTAATACTTTACTTGACACTGCTTCTTGGATAACTAGCAGCTATTGAGGTATTGTTGTGCTTGCTTCAAGTAATGGTACTTTGGCATTAAACGTCCTTCTAGTATGTGTCCTAGTTTTCCTATTGTGTCATATTTCCTACACATGCATTACTTAACAAGACCCAAACCAATATACAAAAAAAATGCGTACACTGTCCTGAAAAAAATATATAAGAGAAATATTCAAAATTCAAACGTAAATACGTTCAACATTTATGAACAAAACCCAAACAAACTTACATACAAAATACTTACATTGTCCTGCAAAAACACATGTTAGAGATAATATTAAAATTCAAATGTAAACACTAATCATACATACCTTTCTGTAGCAGACTTACCCTTAACTGTTGATGTGTGGTCCTTGCTGCAGTGATCCTTGAATGCATGCTTTTTCTTTCCTTCTAGAAGCCCAATATTGAATTTGATGCATATATGTAATTTTGGATTTCCAAGGTCTAAAATTCCATCTTGTGGTAGCGCTCCGAGTCCTCTTTTCAACCCCACAAGTCTGATCAATATTGGATTATTCAAGAAAGAGTTATATGCCCAATCTCCCACAATGACCTGATTATAGACTGGCTGAGTAGAGAGGACTTGTACAAAGTTCAAAGTGTCACTGTTTTGACCTTCAGTGCTGAAACTGATACCCAACAAACTAAAATTAGTCCTATTTCTGTCAATTTTTATGAAAATTTAATCCAATGCTCAAAGAGAAAGTTATGATGATTTTCCCATAGTCACCTATTTAACATGGAATTCGGGAGCCTGCAAAAACACTAACTTACTCAGATCATATCTCCAAAAATATAGCGAACCAAGATCTGAAATTTTTTCACGAGGTTTGTTAATATTTCGTCTCAAATGGGTTTTATTTTCAGCTTATGAAGCTTCGTAGAAAATAATTTATAGTGAAAATTCCATGATGACATGCTTGAAGCAGCAAAATCCTTACATGAGGAGGATATGAGGGTCACAATTTATAGAAATTCTTAGGTTGATATTGTCTTCAACAAGTGAACGTTGAAGGGATTTTATTATCTTAAAACATTATTAATTATTGATTGTTCAATGACCACAACCAATGAAGAGTGCCATGCCACAACCCCATGGGGTTTTAGCCCACTAACTGGGGTTACTAACTTCAAACACGAATATCTCTCAAATAGTGAAGAATTGCATGGCATACCATATATCAAGAAAAACATATCAACGAGTAGAATCCATCCAAAATATCCTTGACTTAGAATAGAGTAAGTTTTCAAGTCAAAATTCCCATGCAAGATCAAGGTAGCCCTTGGTGCTGCTTGGGTTGACATAAATGACAACCACTGATCAAAAATATCCCCATTTTGCATTGATGGAAACATAAGTACTCCCCCTGTGATAATGACACCTCTTCCTACTCCTACTGCATTCTCTCTCCCTTTTTCATCAATGGAAAAGGGGAACTCCCCTTGAAAAACTGTTATCTTGCAGACATGTACACACCTTAACTCCCTTTTTCTAGTTAGTTAGATAAGAGAGATTTTAATCAGAACTTGGGAGAATCCCAATATTTTGGTGAATATACTTAAATGCCTCATGAGGTAATATTTTGGTAAATATGTCAGCAATTTGTTCCTTTCTGCCAACATATTCAAGCTTGCTATTCTTTTCGTTGACCTGCTCTCTAATGAAATGATATTTGATCGGAATGTGATATGTTTTGGAATGCATCATAGGATTCTTGGAGATACTGATGGCACTGGTGTTATCACAAAACATGGGAATAGGGTCATCAAACTTGACTTGAAGATCTTGCAAATTTTTCTTCATCTAGAGAACTTTAGTACAACAAGTTGTTGCCATGATATATTCTGATTTTGCTATGGATAACAAGACTGAAGATTGATTTTTACTTAACCATGAAACAAGGAAACTTCCTAAACAAGGCAACCACCTAGATCGAATGTTGCTCCACTGGTACTCTTTCGATCACCAACACTTCCTACCCAATATGCATCTGTATAAACTTGGATAACTAGATAATTTCCTTTGGGATACCATAAACCATATTATGTTGTGCCCTTAAGATATCAGAGAAATATTTTGATGGCAATAATATGAGATTCTTTTGGTGTTTATTGGAATCTTTCTACTCGTCCAACATCATGCATTACGTTTGGCCGAGAAGTTGCCACATATATAAGACTACTAGTCATAGATATATACAACATCTAGTCCACATACTTTGACAAATATTATAAACTTAACTTGCAACCTGTTACCAATGGGGTAAGGACAAGCTTTCAATCTTCCATCTTGAATTTCTTGATAATTTCCTTGATGTACTTGGTTTGATATATAAATATTCCTTTATCATGCTGAGATATCTGAAGCCCTAAAAATAATGTCAGCTCGCCAAGTAGAGAAATTTCAAACTCACTTTTCATATTTGTGGAAAGGTTTTTACTTAATCTTTCATCATTGTTTCCAAAGATTATATCGTCTAGATATACCTCGACAATTGTTAGGTTATCTTGATCCACTTTCACATAGAGATTGTTGTTGGCACTTCCTTTCTTAAATCCTTGTTGATGTATATATCCATCAAGATGAGCATGCGAAGCTCTAGTAGCTTTCTTGAGAACATATAGTGCCTTCTTTAAGCTACAGACATAGCATTCCTTTTCAAAGAGTAGAAAACCTTCGGGTTGTTCAATGTAAACTTCTTCTTCCAATTCACCATTTAGAAATGTTGACTTAACATCCATTTGGTAGACCTTGATTTTTCTCGAGCATGCATAAGCGAGAAACATTCTGATAGCTTCCATTCTGGCAATAGGAGCAAATGTTTCTTCAAAATAAATTCCTTTAACTTGTGCATATCCTTTGCAGACTAATATTTCCTTATTCTCGGTAACCTGTTCATCCTCATTCAATTTGTTTTTGAAGATCCATATAGTTCCAATACATTTTTTATCCTTTGGTCGTGGAACCAATTCCTAACTTTCATTCTTATCAATTTGATCTGGTTCTTCATTCATAGTTGCTACCTAGTGTTCATCTTGACTAGCTTCCTCAAAATTGCTAGGCTCAAAGGTTGCTAAAAAAGCAAGGTGGGATTGTTTTGATGAATGAAGCTATTGACTTCTTATGGTTCCAATTCCTTCATTTATGTTTCTGATGATTTTATTTGACGGATGATTCTTTTGACACCATTCTTTTAAATATTTTGGAGAATTTTCTTTTACATCCTGCTAATCATTTCTTATTTCCTCTTGGTTGATTGTTGTTTCCTTATTTGATTGGTCTTGTTCTAGAGCTTCTTCTTCATCCTTCATAGATTCTCCATCAGATCCCTTATATTTTCTTAAAGGGACAATCTCATCTTCATCCTTTGTAACCTAATCTTCATCAAAACTAACATTTATGCTTTCCACTATTTGTTTTTGCCTCATATTGTAGCATCTATAAGACTTCCTTTTACGTGAATAACCAACACAAATACCTTCATCGACACGGGATTCAAACTTGCCCAATTTTTTATCTTCTCTTTTGATTTAGCATTTCTTCCAAATATTTTAAAGTATTTGATGTTAGTTGGTCTTCCTTTCCATAGTTCGTATGGAATCATGTTACAATTGTTCCTTAGCAAACCTATGTTTATAATGAACACAGTTGTATCGATTGCTTGAACCCAAAATTTATCATCTAATTTTGATTCATTTAACATTGTTCTAGCCATTTCCTGTACAGTCTATTTTTTTCTTTCAGCAACTCCATTTTTCTATGGTGTTCTAGTTGTTGAGAATTGTCTTTTAATTCCATTTCGTCATAGTACTGCTGAAATACCTTTGAATTGAATTCTCCACCATTATCTAATCCCAAACATTTGATCTTCAAATCAATTTATTTTTCAACCAATTCCGTGTAGATTCTAAAACACTCTAATGTCTCATTCTTCTACTTTAAGAAGCTGACAGTTGTCATTCTGGTGTAATCTCCATCTAAACCATTTGTTCTCATAGGACCACATAGATCAGTATGTACTAGTTCCAACGAATGTGATGCAAAGTGTTATTTTTTCTTGAACTCAAATTTTGTCTACTTGTCATGTCGACAAGATTCACATATAGTATTGGTAGGTTTTGAAATTTTAGGCATTTATCTTACTGCTTCCTTATTTTTTATCCTAACCAAATTTTCGAAATTTATATGTCTCATTCGTTTGTTCCATAAACAACTTTCGTCTTCTTTCGCCAAAAATAACCCTTTAGGTGTCTCATCCAAAATATATATGTCATTTGGAGCTCAAATTGCTGTAGCCACAATTTTACCAAACTTACCTCTCATGATTTCACATTTCTTAGAGTTAAATAGCATCGTGTGTCCTTGATCACACAACTTTCCAACACCGAGCAGATTGTGATTCATATTTTCAACCAAAAACACATCCTTTGCTAATGCATTCTTGCTTCCAAGTGTGACCGTATCTGCTCCTATAACGTTTGAAGATCCGTCATTTCCAAAAGACATTGTTCCATCCTTATTTTCCTTCAAGGATATGAAATTATTCCTATCTCCAGTCATATGAGTTGAGCAACTACTATTAACATACCAAACGTTTTTGTTGCTTTGAGCCTTGAGAGCAATAACACATTTTTCAGTCTTCTTTTTCCATATTTTTTCATTCTGATTTTGAAATAATTCCTTTGAATAACTTCCAAGTCTACAATCTTTAGCCAGGTGTCCAAAATTGTTACATTTGTAACATTCGAAATCATCTCTCAAATGATCAATTCTGTTAATATTCTGCCCAGTTCCGGAATATCCATTTCTAAAATATCTCCCAAAACTGTATTTATTCCAAACATTTGTGTGATATTCTATAGATATATGTCCAAACCTTCCACATGAATAACAATGACCATAGAATATAGGTTTATACCTGTGAGTCCTGAACTCTTGAGTTGGCTGGGAGGTATACCTGCTTGTTATATTTTTCATATCTATATTATTTTATTTTCATAGGAGGACTTGGCTCCTTTTCAGATTTTTCTTTGTAACCAAGACCAGTCTTGTCACTATTTGATCATTGATTGTTGATGATTCATTCCAATGCCTTTGAGATGTTGGCATAGTTTTAAAGAGCTTTTCCATTTTTTACTTTCTTTTGTAGAGAAACTATTTTAGCTTCCAATGCTTCTCTTTCCTTGTTTCTTTTCTTTAATTCTTCCATGAGAGATTCTTCAACTCGTTTGTATTACTCAACCTTGATTTTAAGATTTAGGACTTGTTCCCTTTCTGTCTCTAATTCGTCTTCAAGAGCGTTGATGTGCTTCTTCTCAGCTTTGATCTCTTTGATAACCCTGATTATTTTGTTTTTAAATTCAACCTTAGTCATCTCTTCTTCTTCGTCTACTTCTTCGTTAAATGCCTCTTGATTATTGTGCTTGGCCATAAGCAATATTCTTCCATTGATTTCTTCTTCATTATCACTATCTTCATCAAATGAGGAGCTATCTTCTTTGGAGAAGAAAATCTTCTTAAACCATTTCTTCTTTCCTTGATTTTTTAACTTCCTCGGACCTTTATTTCCTTTCATAATAGCCTCAATTTTGTGAGGACACTTGGCTCAAAAATTCCCAACCTCACCACAATCAAAACATATCAATGGAAGTTTACCTTTGAATTCCCCTGTACCTATTATCATTTTTCGTGTGAAGTAGGAAAATTATTTATCTGAAAATTCTTCTTCATCTTCTTCCTTTTCTTCTTCCTTACAACTACAAGTTTTCTCTTTTGGAGTATGCTTTTCCTTACTAGTATTCTTGGATGCGGAGAATGTTGTTTCTAGGTGAGATTTTTCGTCCTCTTCTTCAATCCTCATTTCATATGTTGTAAGGACTCCATGCAATTCAACTTTGCTGAGATTGGTTAGATTCAAACTATATTCCAAGATAGATACCTTTGGGTTGAATCTTGCTGACAGGGTTCTAAGGATCTTTCGAACAAAAATTCTCATGTCGACAGGTTCTCCCAAACCCTCCAATGAAATTGTTGTTTCATTGACATTTTGAAAGTATGCAACAATATTTTCATCTTCCTTCATTTTGAGTTGCTCAAATTTTTCCCTGTAAATTTGAAGATTTGCTTCTTTCACGTTTGAGTCACCTGCATATATATTCTCAAGCTTGCCCCATACTTCTTTAGCAGTTTTCCAACTCGGTACCCTAATATAGACATATTCAATAAGCCCATTGATAATGAGATTTTTAGCCTTTGCATCATATACCATATTTTTCTTACCTTGTTCATCTTGGGTCACTGTAAAGCCTTTTTCAACGGTTTCCCATACTTTGTATCCTTACGCCAGCAAATGAACCCACATTCTTCCACTCCAAAATGTGTAGTTATTTCCATTGAACAAAGGGAAATTATTCTTAGTATACTCCATGGTCTCCTTCCAGTTGTTAGACTACTATTCAAGGAACTTGGCTCTGATGGGGGGGGGGGGTGAATCAGTATTCCTTAGAAATTATCACTTTTAAATATTTTCAGAGCATTATTTAATCTTAAATTATTCTTAATGTTTATCCAATAACAACAGTAAACAATATAACACAATAGGCACACGAATTCTAGGTGGAAAACCCCCTCTGGGTCAAAAACCACCGAACGTTTTCCTAATAAATTTTTTAATCTTTAGCCTCAACTAAAATGAAAGTTACAACTTTCTAGAATTCTAGAAAATCGTTCTTCTCTAGATCCCACTGGAAGGACACCCCAATGCCCTAGTTTCTTCAGTAGTCAACTAAATGGATACCCCAACATCCTAGACTAACCTACCACCCTTAAGTGTTCACAGGCTCCAGCCTGTAGGTGACTTCATGCACAAACATAACACCTCCCTACCACGTTATAGTGATTATAAATAAGACAAGAGTGTAGGCTCACGTACCAGGGACAATGATTCACGATACAATATGATTCACAATGATTTTATTGAACTAGACCAATCACCTAATCACACTATGACCTACAACCCAACCATAACATTATCCAACAATGAATCCTATACCTTCCAACAATGCCTCTTCAACTCTAGGTGGATTGAATATTTTACAATAATGAATCTCTTACAATTTTACAATGATGATTTTTACAACACTGACTTTTGACACGATCTGATACTTGACTTGACATTGCTTCTTGGATCACTAGCAGCTGCTGAGGTATTGTTGTGCTTGCTTCAAGTAATGGTAATTTGGCACAACACGTCCTTCTAGTATGTTTATAAGTTGTGCTATTGTGTCATCCTTCTTGTACATGCATTAATGAACAAGACCCAAACGACTATAAAAATAGAATACTTAAACTATCCTGCAAAACATATATCAGAGAAATATTCAAAATTCAAATGTAAATACATTCAGGATTTCTGAACAAAACCCAAACAAAAATACATACAAAATACTTATATTGGCCTGCAAAAATAGAAGTCAAAGATGATATTCAAATTCAAGTTCAAACACTAATCATACATACCTTGTTGTAGTAGACTTACCCTTGACTGTTGATGTGTGGTCCTTGCTACAGTGATCCTTCAATGCATATTTTTTCTTGCCTTCTAGAAGCTCAATATTGAATCTATTATATCTATGTAATTTCAGATCTCCAAGATCTAAAATTTCTTCTTGTGGTAGCCCTCTGATTCCTCTTTCCAACCCCACATCTCTTATGGACATTGGATTTTTCACTAAAGAGTTATTCCCATTCTCCCATGATGACTTGATTATATACTGGTTCAATAAAGCGAACTTGTACGAAGTGCCACATGTCACGTTTCGACTTTCGGTACTGAAAACGATACCCAACAAACCAAAGTTTGTCTTTTTTTCTGTCACTTTTTATGAAATTTGAATCCAATGTTCAGAGAGAAAGTTATGACGATTTTCCCAAGGTCACCTGTTTGACATGGAATTCGGGAGCCTGCAAAAACCATAACTTACAAAGATCATATCTCCAAAAATATAGTGAACCAAGATCTGAAATTCTGTCATAGGGTTTAGAAATATCTCAGCTCAAATGGGTTTTAATTTTAGCTTCTAAATATTCATAGAAAAAAATTTATTACAAAAGTTCTATAATGGCATGTTTGAAGGAGAAAAATCCTTAGATGAGGAGGATATGAGGGTCACAATTTATAGAAATCCTTAGTTTGAGAAGGTCTTCAACAAGTGAATGTTGGAGGTGTTTTAGGAGCTTAAAACATTATTAATTATTGACTATTCAATGACCACAACCAATTATGAGTGTCATGCCACAACCCCATGGGCTTTTATCCCACTAACTGGGTTACTAACTTCAAACATGAATATCTCTCAAACCGTGAAGAATTACGTGGTGTGCCATATATCAAAGAAAATATCCTGACGAGTAGAATCCTTCTAAAATATCCTTGACTCATAATAGATTACTTTTACAAGTCAAACCTCCCATGTAAGATTAGGGTAGCACTTGGTGTTGCTTGGGTTGACATCCATGACAACCACTGATCAACACGTCTCTTCCTTTCCTTTTTCTTTTTTCTTCATTTTCCTTTATTTTCTCTCTAATTTCACCTGTATGCATATTTGTGTCTCTTGGTCTTCCTTTTCTCCTATTTTCCTTTATTTCTTATAATAAATTGTCATTTATTGCCTCTTTTCCTTTCCAAATTTCTATAGTCATTAATTAACCACAAGTGATTCCTAATATAGTGTTTTTCCCTCCATTTCACTTGGAATACATGTCCTATGACCTTGGTTTAATATATTTACATAGAAAATTAACCTGGGGTTTTTACATATACTATCCTCGAGAACAATGGAATGTGCATATCAAGTTGCTGTAAAAGTATAAGGGAAGATAACTAAAAAGCATAGTCATAAGAACTTAAGAAGAAGCACTGCGAGAGGAAAAGGAAAACACAACAATAGAGGGAAATTTCAATCCCTAAGAGAGGAAGGAGGAAGGTTAAAACACTCAAGTCAACCACAAAGAGGATTTAATTCTAGAGGAAAAAGGTATTTTTAAAGAGACAAAGGCATAGATAGAGAATATCAAGTTAGATGTTATAAATGTGGTAATCTAGGAAATATGGCATGGGGCTGTCTAGAGAATAACCCTTCTAGTCAAATAGGTACACATGTAGAAAAACAAAGGAATAAAGTGTGAATTCTCTTGCAACAAAAGAAACCCAAAAAGTGGGATATTCATTGTTGACAAAGAGAGTTATGATCAAGCCAAAAAGGAATTCAAGGAACTAGGTTTGAGAAAAAATTCATTCATAACTATATGCAAGTCAAGTGATAATTGTTGTATGGATGTAATTGATACTGGTAGTAGAGAAGTTAGGGTTGAAGAGATCAGAACATCCTAAACCCTACAAGGTGTCTCAGTCACATAAAATACATCGAATATTGGTTAATCAGTAGTGAGAGGTGGAGTTTCAAATTGGTGGATATAAGGATGAGGTGTTATGTGATATAATGTCTATGGATGTCTATCACAATCATTTACGAAAACCATGGTAATATGACAAGAAATACATTCATGATGGTGAGAAGAACACCTATTTTCTTGATAAATATGGTATTATACATGTATTGTTACCTCTAAAATATGAAGGAGAAAAAGAGGAAGTCAGTCCTAATGTGTTGTTGATGAGAGGAAAATAATTGCAACAAGAATTCAAGAAAGAAGAGGTGATTTTATCCTTAATCGATAAGCCAAAGATAATACTTAAAAGTTCAAATTTTGATGATTTTCTTGCATACGTTAATAATTTTTTGGATGGATTTGTTGATATCATAGTTGATGATTTACCAAATGACTTACCCCCTATAATGATTATTAGTCATCACATAGATCATATTCTAGAGGCTAATCCTCCTAATAAAACAACATATAAGGTGACTCTATGGGAGAATGAGGAGATTAAAAGGTAGGTGCAAGAGTTGTTGGATAAAGGTCTGATCAAGGAAATTTTGAGTTCATGTGTTGTTCCTAAATTACTTAGTCCAAAGAAAGATAGAGGATGGTGAATGTGTACAAATTCTACAGAAATACATAAAATCACAATAAGGTGCATATTTTCATTACCTCATAACAATTATTTAATAGATTGCTTGAGTGGTGCTAAGTATTTTTCTAAATTTGATTTAAAGAGTGGGTATCATCAAATTTGAAGTAGAGAAGGAGATGAATGGAAGATAACTTTGAAAACAAATAGTGTATTGTATAAGTGGTTGGTGATGCCTTCTGGGCTTAAAAATGTTCCTAGTACTTTTATGAGATTGATGAATGAAGTTTTGAAATAGTTCATTGGTAAATTTGTTATAGTTTACTTAGATGATATCCTAGTGTATAGTCAAACAAGAAAATAACATTTGAGACATCATGGTTTAGCTTTGAGTATATTAAAGAAATAAAAGTTATTAAAAATCTAAATAAGTGTAGTTTTATAAAGAAAGAGTTGGTATATCTTTGTTTCATGATATATAAATATGGTTTGAAGATGGATCACAAGAAATTCAAAGCAATAATAAGTTGGCTTTGTTCTGAGGAATGTTTTTGAGGTAAGATGTTTCCATGGCTTATCAAGTGTTAAATGGGTTGATTTTGTTGAGATTCAACAAGATGATGAGCTTAGTGAAAAGTAAGCACCTTCACTAAGTGGGGCCGATAGACTATTTTTAGGTGTATGTCTATTTTTAGACATGGTGAGAATATTCTATAAGTTGCAGGATGCTATTTTTAGATGGTTGATCAAATGTGAAAAATAGATGAAATTCTATTTTTAGAATATTGGGCGAAGTCTATTTATAGATCGTCAATCTAAAAATAGGTGCATGTCGATTACTATTAGCCCTTAATAATAATCCAACAATATATATCAACTTATTCTCTTGGAGCACTTTATTTCAGTGAACATATTTGGAAAATCAGCGGGCTGAAGGAATTACGCAATTCCTAAGGTGGTTGATGACTCATGCATGGAGGACTCAGTTAGAACTGAAGTGGCAGAGTTGTGACAGAGTTGGAAGAGTAGTTATGGGAGTTGTTATTTAGTTTAACTCAATTAAGTGAGTTAAACTCAGTTGAGTTAGTTGTATCTAGTCTAACTGAAAGATACACTAGTGAGAGTTTAGTGAATTAATTATTTAATTAATTCATAACTAGAGACTCACTTGCAACTAAACAAATACAGCAGTTAACTACTTGCATGCTAGTTCCATTGGAGACGCAGTGGAGAGATAGATGAAAGGGTGAGATGGACTATCTGTTGTGACTATAGTGATGCATTCAATGCATCTAACACACATTGGAGATGCCAATGAGGATTGCACAGTTAAGGCAAGGCAAATTCGAATTCATTCAGAGGTCTTCTTCAGCAGGGATTGCGCAATGGAGGCAGGCTGTCAGGAGGCAAGAAATTGGTGCATAGATATGCAAATTTTTGCATGACAGTGTGTAATGATTGTTGATTGTACTAAGAAATTGATGTACTAAGATTTGTATGAGATTATTACATGATTCCATTGATATACATAATATATGATAGTTGGGGTTTTTAGCTTTAAGCTTTCCCATTAAACAATTGTGTTTATGTGTGATTGATTTTCTTCATGAGTTTCGCAATTAGCGATTTAATTTCCATAAAGAATTAAGTGGAAGGATTTTGTATTTAACATAAGATTAATTTGTTAGATCAGGAGGATCCGGTAATACTATTAGTATTAATAAATTTCTACATGGTATCGAAGCAATGTTAATCACTGGAGATTGCAATAGTGAAGTGGTGTTGAGTTTTGTGCTAGTGGAAAATTCGATTTTGCTGCAGAAATTTCTTGGTGCGACAGTTGAGTATTCATTGAAATGGATTTCAATGGGTTGCGGTTAGAGTATGCCCTTGAGGGTAGCTCTAACTACATAGCCTGGAAGGACAGGATTGAGGTAGTGCTTGAAGATAATGGACTGAAGGAGTTCATCAATAGTGATGTTCCTAAGCCTACTTCTAGTGATGCTGCATTACTTGACGCATGGCAAAAGAAGGTAGCGAAGACAATAAGAATTATGTTGGAAGGTGTGAAAGACCATATTGTGTCAAGCTTTCATGGGAAATCCACTCCATTTGCAATGTGGAAGGCTTTGACAGATCTTTTCCAAAGCAGCAGCGACCATAGGAAGTTGGCGCTGAAAGATAAGCTAGGAAAAAGCAAAATGGAGAAGGGCAATAATATTCTAAAATATCTCACGAAGTTGTCCAATGTAGGGATGAGCTGGGGAGTGTGGGAATTATGGTTTCGGATGAGGACATGGTGAGCTTGGCTCTCCTTGGGCTTTCAAAGAGTTGGCACAGCTACGAAGACTCTCTCAATGGACGGGCGAAACTGTTGGATTGGGAGCAACTTTGGTCAGATCTTGTGCAGGAGGACATAAGGAAAAATACCAGGATGGCTCTTCATCGAAGAATGATGATGAAGAGAATTGCGCTTTGGCTGCCAAATCAAGGAAAGGGAAGGGGAAGAAATCCCATCCAAAATTCGAGGCTAAAGGCAAGAAGCTAGATTTGTCCAAAGTGAAGTGTTTTCACTATCACAAACATGGGCATCTCGCCACTAACTGCCCATAGAAAAAAGAAGAACAAGAAGGTTGTTGGAGCTGCAGCAGGTGAGGCCTTAGCCTTGCAATTTGAACTTGATTTCTCTTTGATCGCATGCTTGGTTTCAAGCGCAATGGGATCAGTGTGGTATCTTGATAGTGGTGCTTCCTTCCATATGACAAGAGACAAGGAGTTGTTTAGTGACTTGGAGGAGAAGGATCTCCAAATGCATATAGATATGGGTGACGATGGTAGATACAGTGCGACTGACATTGGAACCATTACCTTTGAGAGGGAGTCAAGTAAACCATTTCTGTTGAAAGATGTTATGCATGTTCCAGGTCTAAAGAAGAACTTGGTCTCAGTCGCTATGTTGGAGGACAGAGGCTATGATGTTGTTTTCAGCGAGGGAAAAGCTTTCCTGCGAGATAAAACAACAGGTCAAACCAAGAGGATGGGGATTCGAGTTAAGAATCTCTACAAGCTAGAGGTAGATGGCTGCGCTGCAATGATAGGAAAAGCAGAAGAAGTGGTGAGCCAGGATGAGGGCAAATTATGGCACAAGAGATTGGGCCATCTTCACCATGGCACCTTGAATATTTTGTAGCAGATTTCTACTGGACTTCCCAAGGGTACTCTTTCGCAGTCAGATCAGTGCAAGGGATGTACTATGGGTAAGTTTGTGAAGACCACCTTTCATGAGAAGGAGAACCATGCTTCAGTGATCCTAGAGAGAATTCACACAGACATGTGTGGACCTTTCTCGGTTGCTTCAACAACAAAACACAGGTATTATGTTATATTTGTTGATGACTATTCTCATAGATGTTGGATCTTCTCCATGCATAATAAGAGCGAAACATTCTCAAAGTTCTGTGAGTTTAAAGCATTGGTGGAGAAGGAGTTGGGGAAGCAAATGAAGGCTTTGTGGAGTGATAATGGTGGTGAATATATCTCTAACGAATTCAAAGACTTCTGTAGCAAAGAAGGAATTCGAAGAGAAATCATAGTGCCTCATAACCCATGGAAAAATGGGGTTGCAGAGAGGAATAACAGAACGATTGTGGATGTTGCATGAGCTATGTTGCATGACCAGGGCCTACCAATGCACTTATGGGCGGAAGCATGCAACACTGCGGTTTATGTGAAAAACCGTTGTCCTCATAGAGTACTTGGCAGGAGTACACCTGAAGAAGCTTTTACTGGTAAGAAGCCTAATATTTCTCATTTGAATATTTTGGCTCATCTGTTTACATTCATGTGACAAAGGATGCCAGGAAGAAGCTGGAGCTGACTGCAGAAGTTGGGATATTTGTGGGGTACACAGAAACACCCCATAATTATCGTGTGTATTTTCCAAACAGTCAGATGACTGTGGTGCTATGGGATATAAAATTCAATGAGGTGAAGGCCATGAAGTTGTCACCTGAGAGGGAGCTACACTTGCATGCAGAGGAGGAGCTACTTTTTCCCAAAGATGAGCCTCTAGATGTGGATCAGCCACAGGAGGAGATTCATGGAGTGGAGGAGTCCACTCATGCAGAACCAAACATTAGAACAAGAAGAAAGCGTACTGCAGAAGCCGAGAGACTGAAGCTTGATGCGGCACAGAATGTAGGAGTCCCTACATCACAGCACAAACAGAGACAGTCACCTGAACGATTTATTGGATACATGGCTCTTATGAGAAAGTGTATCGTGACAGAGCCATCTTCTTTTGAAGAAGTAGCATAGGAGCCCACATGGGTAGATGCCATGGTGGAGGAGTATGACTCCATTGTCAGAAACAGTGCTTTGGATATTGTTCCAAGGCTGATGCGTAAATCAGTGGTAGGTTCAAGATGGATCTACAAGGTAAAGAAAGCTGCTAATGGGAGCGTCGAGAAGTATAAGGCAAGATTTGTTGCCCAAGGCTTCTCACAAATCGAGGGGATTGATTATGAAGAAACCTTTGCACCTATCGCACGACATTCTTCCTTAAGGACCATCCTTACTCTCTCAGCGTAGATGGGTTGGCACATTCATCAGATGGATGTGAAGACTGCGTTCCTTAATGGGATCATTGAGGAAGAAGTGTACATTGAGTAGCCTAAAGGATTTGAGATCTTCAGCAGCGAGTCGCATGTGTGCAGACTCAAAAGAGTGTTGTATGGGCTGAAGCAAGCACCATGTGCTTGGTACACTCGGATCAACAGCTATTTCACTAGACTTGGCTTCACCAAGAGTGAGGCGGATGCAAACCTGTACAAAATTTTGGTGGAGGGTAAGCTTTTAACCATTTTTCTTTATGTTGATGATTTAATACTAACGGGTGATGAGCAGTTGATACACTCATGCAAGGAAGATCTTGCAAAGGAGTTTGAGATGAAGGATTTGGGCCTCCTTCATTATTTCCTTGGATCGGAAATATGGCAGCGAGAAGGTGAACTGTTTGTGTCTCAAGGAAAGTATGCTCGGGAGATACTTGGTAAGTTTTGTTGGGGTCCTGTGATTTGGCAGATTGGCATACCAAATGACAAGGCAACATCAGAACCACTTTAGAATCCTAGGATCTAGCCCTCCTAGATTCAGAGAGGGATCTCTCTGTATGTGTTTTCAAAAGGATATATCTTTGAAGCTTATGATATGATATTAGGCTAGTTATGGAGCACAAGGGATTTTTTTTTTTGTTGGTTGGGGATCAAAGAGTGAAGGAGGGAATAAATTGAAGGATATTTCAGCATGGGAAGATAGGTCAAAAAATAGTGATAAACCATTGGGCTATGGAGTCATAAGAGGGTTTACTTGCACAACAACTATTCAAGGGTTTTCAAAGGGCAAGTCATCTATATCAGAAGATCTTTTAAATTGAGTTTGTGGTATGGAACATTAAAAAGTGTGGTGAAAGGAGCAAACATGTAAGAAAACAAAGGGCAGTCTAAGATCAGGTAAGGTTTTTTAACCTAGCCTGCTTTTGGCATACTCTTAAGAACAGAAAACATATAAGAAAAACAAAGGGCAATCTAAGATCAGGTAAGGAATTTTAACCTAGCCTGCTTTTGACATGAACTCAAGGGAAGACATTTAAGATAAACATAAAAAGTAACCTAAGATCAGGTAAGGACTTTTAACCTAGCCTGCTTTGGCACACTTTTAAGGGAAATCTTCAAAACAATTGTTTAAGACTAAACAAGGGACAGGGCTAACCATAAACTTCCTTGATTATGACTCTACTTAGCATGCAATGAAAATATCATTCAAGAAAAGCATCTCAAGTTCTACTCAGCAAGACATGGGCTCACCAACATTCCTTGACTGGTTATACTCTATTGAAATCATTCTCGAATACACATTTAGAAGAAAACATAAAGATAAAGATTTATCAGTGAGAGCTAGGGTACTTTGCAGTAAATCCTACTCTATATTTGTTGTTCTTCATTAGAGAATGTGAACATAGTGGAAACATAAGGAGAATAACAATTACTGTGAGAATAACATCACCAATGGTTTAGATCAGGATCCAGTGAATTTTCTTGTCTATTGATGTGCAAAACCAGTTACATACTTTGAGGCCAATAGCTTTTATAGTCCAATGCTTCTCTTCCCAGGCTACTACATTACAACTACTCAGCAACTTTTTCTAATTAACAGTTCAACTATTAACAATTTCCCAACCCTTTAAAATGAATTTTCTGTGAATATTTATAGGTGAAAGAGGAAGAGTGCTCCAGAAATGTTAATAAATATGAATTAAGATAGAGTGGGAAAGTTATTTGAATACCCATTCTGCTTAATGACAATTGCATTAACTGATTATACCATTTTAGTAGTTTCTTGTCTTTGAGGCATATCTAGTAGGCATGGTAATAACTCCAAAGTGTGTTCTTTGAAGATAACTGTGGCTGAAGTACCTTGTTTGACCTCTCTGACAAGTAAACTGTCAATTTTTGGGTTTTGTAGCACATGACTTTGCAATAATTGTTCTGATAGTTTTAAAGAGTTTCTGCCATCAGAATGGCTGTCACGGTGGCTTTGAAAGGAGAAGTAGACTAAAGGTGTCCTTTTTTATTTTTGGAGGAGTAACTGCTTCAGTGATTTGGCATTCGAAGCCATATTTCTACTGATTTGTCTGATCAAGTCATTAAAACTTTTATTTATTCCTTTGATACGTGCTTTAGGCTTTGTTAGGCCTTCTCGGATCATCTTTGGTCTTCGTCTGATTGCTGTGTACAAGTGGCTACACTGGAGGGTCTGATTGGAAAGTCAATATCATGATTTATCGACTAAAATGTGGAAATCATCTCCTTTGTCCCTTTTTCTACATTAGTTAGGCCACAGAAGATCGTCATCCTCGGCCTTTGTCAACATTCTTTGACTGTGGGATGGCTTTACGAACAACTGCCATTAAACCTGCACAAAACAGTAAACCATTATAAAATCTTGTGTTTCTTAGGTTTAACTGTGAACAAAGGGCTCAGCGAGGGGTTATGGAATAGTGCGGAGGCAAGATGAATGCAGCAGGGAAGGATTTCATCGCGCAAAACCACGAAAACCAGGGTCAAAACTGAGTTTGGCGCGAAGAACAGGAAGAGAAGTTTTGGGGAATACCAGAGGTGGTATTCACGCGGGGCAAAGGCAGTAAGTGGTAATGGGCAAGGGGAACGCGATACATGCCAATGGCTGACATGTATGCTCCTGAAAACTTCCCATTTCGCGTTCAAAGTGCACGGAGGGGAGGGGGAGAAAAATGGACGTGAAATGGGATCTGGTTCGTTAGATATGGGTGGTGAAGATCCACGGCTGAGAATGAATGCAAAGGGATGAAAGTAGCACGGTGGGAGGAGATGGTGGGGCCGGGCTAACGCAAATCCCAGGAGAAAAATTGCCCTTTTTGTGTTGAACACGGGTTTTGGACAGCCACGGTGAAATGGGCGTGAAAATGTCTGTGGGTTGTTGGATCTGGGGGGGGCAGATCAACGGTGGAGATCACGAGGAAACACAATGAAAGGCCCCAGCGTGGTCGGGTGGGACTAGCAGGGTTATAAGGGAAAATGAACGAAAAATGCGTATTGTGGGGGCACTTGAGGTATGGACAAGTTTTTGGGCCCGATGCCTCCGCAGTAAATCTGGACCGTTGGATCAAGATCTACTCTGGTCAAACGAGTCAACTGCGAGGGCACTCAAAAGGTTATTCTATGTGTTGATAGTGCCCGCAGGTGAAAAGAAGGGGAATCAATGCGGGCCGTCAGATCTGTGAGATGGATGGCAGAGATCAATTTCGGAGGATCGGCAATCGGCGAAGGAGAAGGTCCAGGGAGGAAGAATTTGGAAGTTGCGATGGCCGATGGCCGATGGGAGAAACAAGAGCGATGGACGAAGGACCGTCGGATCGGGATTGAGATCGACGATGGGGATTAAATCGGGGGATCGCATCGGTGGAGAAAAGGAAAGAGGAAGGGAAAAGGGTGAGGCCCGATGTGATTCGCCGATGTGATGGAGGGGCGCGATGGTTGTCATATCGCGAGAGAAATGGACGGTCTAGATCTGCTCAGGGATCGGCCATCAGCGGAAGAAAGTGCAAGGGAAAAAATGAAATGGGGGACTGCAATTTGCGATGGGCGATTAAGCGTAGACCGTCCGATCTTATGAGATCGACGGCTTAGATCCCATCGGTGGGGACACCATCGCATGGAGGAAATAATGAAGAAATGAAGAAAAAGGGGCAAAAGCGGAGTCTGATAGCACGAAAGGGGCTAAATACTGAGCTGAAGGTCATGGTTTCATGGAGGAAGGGCTGAGGACTTAAGCCCACAGGGGCTTAGGTCTGACTTAATGAAAAAAAGTGATTTTTTAGGCTAAAAAGAGGTTTTTTAAGGTTTTTAAAGGTTCTGATAGACATGAAGAAGGGATCAAGACCAAATAAAAGGGATTCATATGGTCTTAAAGGGAATTTGGAAGAAGTGGGGAATTTTTTAACAGGAAAATATGAATGGAAGAGAGGTTCAAAACATTTTTCTTCAAGGCAATAGCAGGGCTTTGTGAAGATATCAGTGAGATGGATCATTTTGGTCAAATAGACCCAGCAAGGCTTCAAGAAGTCACATATTTGCATGAAATTTGTTTCTTGAAGACTAAAGACCTTTTTTAGCTATCTTTGCATATGTCAAAAATTATTGATGGCTAACAGCGGCTCCAACTTGGGGATGGAAGCTCCTTGGAGGTGTCAAGAACCTCAGAAATAATCTCTGGAATGTAGATCAATGTCCTGCACTTTGACAGTCCTATTTCTTCTTTGATCATGTTGCTTGAAAAATGATCAATCAATTTTCCCCAAACAACTACCTACACAGCCTACTTTCCTAACATTTTCTCTTCAACAGGGTACACTTGGACTTGCAAACCCTTGACATCAACATTTTATTATTTTAAAAGCATGAAAAACTAATCTAAATCTACCCTTATTTCTCCATGAGTTCATATTAAACAGTTGAACTCATAGCTTCTCTACCTAATCTACTATCTGCCAGGATTAAACTTTCTGACAGATCTCATTTTCTATATTCTAAAACAGAAATCACAGCCAAACCAGGATTAAACTGTCTGATTTTCTGTAAGAATATGGCATAAAAATAGGCTACTCATAGAACTTTATTTGCAAAAAAGTAAAAAAAAACTTAGAAGGCTTAAGATCTGAAAATTACAAGCATCCTTCATTCTTTATTTCAGCTCTGATTTTGATCTCTTTTGAGCTATCTTCTTCTTCTTTACCTGGTTCAAATTTTCAGCATGTTTGAACCAATTCTTTTGCTATCCTAATCTAATCTACTAATAAGCTAAGATTAAACTATTTGGAAAATCTGATTCACTAACCTATCAGCAGTAAATTGAAATCTATCTAGCCATGATTAGGCTATATGACTAGATAGCAGTGCTCTTTCAAGTAGTGGCATTTAAGCTTGCACACTTTCAGACTCTCTTCCTTTTTCTTTTTCTTTTGGTATGGGGTTGTACCTTTCTTCTTTGATATCTGCTCTCTTTCCCCTTTTCTATTATTTTTCTATTTTTCTTTTTCTTTTTCTATATATTTTTTGTATTTTCTCTTTTCAAAACAAAACAAAGAAATGATATTTACAATGAAGAATGAAAGCTTTGAACAGAGGTTTCAGCAGAAATAATGTTTGAGCATCCTGCCATTAACAGGACCCCCAAACAGGTCTGTACCATCCATATCTTGTAGAAAAAATGCATTATGACCAATGGCAGATTGAATGATGTAAGGGCCTTGCCATAAATTGTCAAACTTGCCATGTTTGCCCTTATCTTCTCTCCTGGAATCCCATTTGAGTACTTTGTCACCAATATTGAAATCGCTAGCCTTTGTCCTCATATCAAACAACTTTTTGATACTCTTGTACTTTTTGTGCTCTGTTATAAACTTCTTCCCTGGTTTGCTGAAGATGTATGGTCTGATTTATCCTTCTCATCATGTTATCTTCTTCTGATTTCATTTCTTGGACCAACTTCATCACTGGCACTCCTAAACTGGTAGGAAAAACTGCATCTTCTCCATAAACTAGCTGATAGGGAGACATTCCAATTGATTTCTTTGTTTTCAATCTGTCTGCCCATAAAGCATGTACCAACTTTTTGTGCCATGACTTATGATTTTCTTCCAACAGCTTCTTTATTATGTTTATCAGGATCTTATTTGAAGACTTTTCCAGCCCATTACCTTGAGGGTAATAAGATATGGAATGACCAAGCACAATCTGATATCTGTGACAGAAATCAACCATCTTTTTAGAACCAAATGCAGCAGCATTGTCAATGATAATTTTACTAGGACAACCAAATCTAGACAGGATATAGTCTTCAAGGAATTTTATGATAACTGAGTCTGTGGCATTCCTAGAAGGGATGGCTTCTATCCATTAGGTGAAATAATCAGTGGCTGTGAGTATCCATCTATGTTGGGCAGATGAGGCAGGATGGATTTCCCCAATGAAGTCTAGGCCCCACTGTTGAAAAGGAGCTTCAACAGTGATTGGTTGCAAGGGTAAGGGAAGCAGTTTTCTCTTTCCTTCAAATATTTGGCATTTGTGGCAGGAAACTATCATTTTGTGGTCATCTTGAAAGAGGGTGGGCCAGTAATAGCCAGCTCTAAGGATTTTATTAGAAGTGGTTTTCCAATTTAGGTGGCCTCCACATTCTCCTTCATGAAACTCATGCTTGATCCTATCTGCATCAACCTCAGGCAAACATTTAAGCAATAATCCAATAGCATTTTTCCAATATAAAGATTTATCTAAAATGCAATAGTTAACAGCTTTCAACTTTAAAAATATTGCCTTTGTTTTAGACATACCAGGAGGGGCATTGAGATTAGTAAGCACATACAAAATATCAACATACCAAGATGAATTGAGGAAATGATCTTCAATAAGAGGAGTTTCCAACTCTTCCTGTTCATCTAATGCATCTATCATGTTTATATCAAGTTCTTGCAAGTTAGATTCAACCATTAATTGTGCTAGGCCTTGACCCTTGATGAGTTTAGTGGGTTTAATTTCCAAATCATATTCCAGTATCACAGCAATCCACTTCCCTCTCTTGCCATCAGGGTCTTGTGACAAAATATCTTTTACCACTATATCAGGCACAAATGCAATAATGTGAGAGTGTAAGATATAAACTCTGAAATCCATCAAGGCTTTGACTAAGCATAGGCCTGTTTTTCCATGATATTGTATTTCAGAGGTGCATCTCTTAATGCCTTGCTGAAAAATGCAATTGGTTGATCTTTTCCTTCTGGATTTTTCTACAATAGGACAACAGCCACAGTATGTTCTGATGCAAAGGAAAATATGAGGAAGTCCTTAGTGAAAGCAGGACTGATAAGGACTAGCGCTCGGGTGAGTGCATGTTTGACTAGTTCAACGGACTTCTTTGCTTCTAAGGTCCATTTAACTCCCATCTCTTTCTTTAAGATGTTTGTCATGTTCCTAAGGAGCTCTACCAGGTTGGGTATGAACCTTCTCAAGAAATTGATCTTTCCAATGAAATATTGAAGTTCTTTGATGTTTCTGGGGTGACTGATCTGAAATATACCTTCAACCCTTTTTGGGTCTATTTTAATCCCCTTTTTAGATATGATATGACCAAGAAGTTTACCTTCTTGGAGACCAAACAATGTCTTCTTGGGATTTAAAGATAGCCCAAATTCTCTACATTTCTCAAAGACCTTTCTTAGGTGTACTAGGTGTTCTTCATCTGTTTTGGAATAGATTGTAATGTCATCTAAATAAATCACAATGAAGTGGCCTATTTTTTCTGAGAAAGAAATATCCATGGCTCTTTGAAAGGTGGCACCTACATTCATTAATCCAAAAGGCATTTTCACATACATGAAAGTGCCCCAAGGAGTAGTGAAGGCTATTTTTAGTTGGTCTTCAGGGAGTACCAATATCTGATTATACCCTGAAAATCCATCTAGCAAAGAAATCCTCTTGGAACCAACTACCCTTTATAAGATGTGCTCCATTTCAGGCAAGGGATAGTTGTCCTTTAATGAGGCTCTGTTCAAGTTCCTAAAGTCAATACAGAGCCTTATTTCTCCCGTTTTCTTTCTTACAACTACAAGATTATATACCCACTTTGAGTATATCACAGGGACAATAATTCCAGCATCATACATTTTCCTAATTTCCTTATCAACTAGAGGTAACTGCACCGGGTTTATTCTGCGTAATTTTTTCCTAAATGGTTTCTAGTTTTCTTTAAGTAGTATCTTGTGTTGAATGGTCTCTATGTCATATGCCTTTAAATCCTCATATCTCCAAGAAAATACATCAGAAAAATCTTTTAAAAAATCAATATATTTCAGTTTCATGTGAGCTGGCAATGTTTTGGATAACTTGATCATTTTAGGCTTGTCTTTACTGCCTATATTGCATTCCTCAATACCAGATTCAGTGGGTTCTATTGTTGGTTTCTTGGCAACGTCATTAAAATCAAACAAGTCTTCTAGAGGTGCTAGTCCTTTAGGTAAGCCTTTGTCTTTAGACTATAGTACCTCTATGTCTTCTTTTCTTGAGTTTATGTACTCTTCTGTTTGATTTTCAGACTCTCTGGTTAGCAGATTAATTTCTGCAATGGGAGAAGGTTCTTTTTCAACAGGTTGTTCCTCATTAAGACAGTATTTATCATACTTTGAGTCTGAATTTGGCAATTCAAACTCATTTCTGAACTGCAGAAAGTCTTCTATCTGTTTATCTCCCTCAAAGACCTGCCAATACTTTTCATTGTCTGGGACAACTGGTCTATATTTTACTTAGACTATGAATTTTTTGTTGTCATAGGGTCTTTGGCATGAACTGGCAGCACAAGCTAATCCATTGGCAAGAATGTTTTGGTCTCTAGGGACAAAAACAAGTTCATATTCCTCAAAAGTTTTCAAAAGGTCCATAGCATAATTTCTATAGGCTCTTAGTCTTGGATGTTTGGCAGTGTATTCTCCATTTATTTGTCTAATGATCAATTCGGAATCTCCATGAACAGCTATCCTCCTGGCTCCTATTTTCTTTAGTAAATGTAGTCCTAAGACGAGTGCTTCATACTCTGCTATGTTATTTGTGCATTGGAAGTTTAACTTGTATGAATGGCTTTCAGCGTGATTATTCTCTGTGTTGTGAAGCCACACACTTGCTCCTGCACCAGCTCTATTACAAGACCCATCAAAACTCATACTCCAAAGAGGGCTAGTTTCAGGCTTGTTGTCGTTTTCATTACTATCCCCTTTGTCCTGTGTGTTATGACTGTCATTATGCAGTTTTATGGGTTCTGCAGCATATCTATGTTGGTCTTGTTCCTTAAAGTTTTCATGGAGTTGAGGCTTTTCCTCTTGACTCTTGTGACTTGCACTAAGCTGATGGACAGTGGGCAGTTCATACTCTCTGTTTTGTTTGTTGTAATTTGCAGGTTTGGCAAATTGTTTGAGAGACTCTCCCCTCCTATCCTCTCCTTCCATGTTTTCTGTCATGTTGGGTGATTGCTCACTTTCCAACAATAGTTCACCAAAGCTTTCATCATTGCAAAGAATGAATAGTCTAGGTCTATATGGAAAGAATAAAGATGGAAATTTTCTGATTTTTCTTGACTACTCATCATAAATTTCATGTGTGATTCCCTATAAAGTCTTCTAAGTTGACTGAAGACAGGGATGGTGGCATATGTCATGTCCATTTGCATGGTACCTTGAAGCTTAGCACCCCATGATCTTGAAATAAGCATGCCATATTTGGGAGGCACATCAGCCACTACCACATCCATCACCATGCATTTGGCTGGGATTTGGGTCAAGTTTACACAAAGATCTTTGATCAGGCCTAAGCATTTTACTCTACTGGAGTCAAAAGAATACAAATATTTATATGGTCTGGTTATCTCAAGGCCTAATATCTCCATGATTACTTTGGGCATGAGGTTATGAGAAGCCCCTGAATCATGCATAGCATTGTGTAAAATCTTATCATGGATATTCAAAATGACATAGAAAGGAGGGACCACTCCTTCTTAGAACTTCCCTTCAATTTTAAGCCCAAATAAAAGGGCTGGATGATCATCATTTAAGTTGACAGAGTCATTATTTTCTTCTATGTTCAAAGCTTTTAACACCTGACATTTATATACATATTGAGTGACTAACTCAGTGAGGGGGACAGAGATCTTGATTTTGGCAATTTCACTTTCCAAATTGAAAGGGAACTGATTCTTTGAAAGTCTTAAATATGTCTTGTTAGTCACTAACTTATCAACGACATCAGCTTGCTGGTTTTTACTATGTACATCAGTTAAAACTGTTTTTACAGGGGTACTAGCTGAAGTGCTAGTATTGTTAGGGTCCACACTCTGTTTGTCAGGGGTTTGAGTGATTTTTCCCTTGTTTTTATCAGAACTTTCAGCTGCTATTTTGTTGTTTTCAACAACCATTCTAATCACTCTTTCAGATCTGTTTTTAGCAGCAGTTTCAAAGGTCTTTGTTTGGGGATTTTCTGGGTTCTTTTTGCTCCTAAGGTCATATTGTTCATGGACCTCCATGATAGCATTTTCAAAACCTTGCCTATAGTCTTCATATTCTAAGCCTTCATTATCATAATATGTATATGTGGCCTAGTCATCCTCTGTGAAAAAGGCAGGGTCTTCATTACTTACTCCTAGCATGTTTATAAAAGTTCCCTCTAGCTCTTCTATCACTCCCTCATCTTCATCAACATAATTTTCTTGGAATGGAGGTCTGATTTGTTGATCAGTATCTCTTTGTCTAATCTGATTGGGGCTTTTCCTAAAGTTCTGGTTCTGATTTTGAGGCTGGTTCCTATTCTGAGCGTTTGTTTGGACAGCCAACCTCTCCATCATTATTTCAAACCTATCCATGTTCTTGGCTAGATGGTCTATTTTTGAATCAGACGTGGAAGGTGCAATGTCTTCCCTATATGTTACTTTCTTTTCAATCCTCATCCTAGCTCTCTTCTCAATCAGATTTTCTTCCACACTAAGATCTCCCTTCTACATGTCTTCTAAAGTTAAGGGATCCCTTTCTCTTAGCTGATAGGCCATTTCGGGATCAAATTCTTCAAGGAATTTTGCCAAACCCGAGCCTTGTGGAGGTTTCAAATCTAGGGGTAGTGCGTTATAAACACTATTGAATCTGGTGCAATAATTTTGAACACTTTCCCCAGGGTTTCTCTTGAGGTCGTTGTAATCTGAAAGTATTTGGAGAGGGTTCTTCCTAATTTCCCATTTTTTTATGAATGTTTGATGTAAATAAGGGAGAGCATTTATACTATTAGGAGTTAAACCCTTAAACCATTTCTTGGCTTCTCCTCCTAAAATTTGGGAAAATATTCTCATCTTAATGGTCTCATCTTCTATTTCCATATAATCAAATGCATCATTCATCTTGTCTACGTGCTATTGAGCAGTAGCGGATTCATTTCCAGTGAAATGGGGAATTTTGGACTGGCATTTATTGGGTAAAGGAACAAGAGGTTGTGGTAACACTAGTGGAGCATACCATGCTGCCATGATAGGATTTTTTGGGAGGAATGGAGTGGTTTGAACAGTGAGTATATGAATGATAGAAGTGCTGGTACCAACAAGAGACTGTTGAGCAGATTTGGGGTGGGAGAAATCAAAGTTGTGAATGAAATGAAGATCAGGGGGTGTGGATGGAGGGGTTTCTCTGCTGCCAATATGCTGGCCACTATGTTGTGGTGAACTTGGACGCTCAAAGTCTGTCTGATCTATACCACTAAGTGACTTAGTTCTTGGTAAATTACTTGGAAAGTCTAAGTCAACTTGGATTTCTTGAAGAGCTGAAAGGTTTTCAGGGACCGAATTAGCTCTGTGAATTATACTGATAATAGTTGGATCTATAGATGCAAGAGAAGTCCTAGGAATTCTTTTTGGATTATCAACTATTTCAGGAGGATTTGGATCTAGATAGGATTTGGTATGAACTCTTCTTGAAGCCATTATGTTAAGATTTCAGACCCAAGGAGAAGAAAGTTAGCCAGATATGAGAATCTTTAGAGGTAAACTAGTCTTTAACAAAGAAAACTTAATCCTCAAAGTTTCCTAATCATGGGTGTGCACGATGTTTTAATGGTAGTGTGTGCTGCCCTAGTGGAGTCTTTTTGAAACCAGGATTAATCAGCAGGCCTACTGATCACCAGTGGAGTCTTTTGATCTTTTAGGAGTTGTGGAGTCGCCAGGTGGATAGTTTCAAATGTTTTAAGATGAGTTGTTGTCCACCATCAGTAATTAACTACCAATCTAAGGCTGTTGTGGGTTTTTTCTGAGCTCAAAAGGATGTATAAAATTTAATTTACTCAGAAGTTCCCCAGTGGAGTCACCATCTATGTTGGGGTCCAGTGATTTGGCAGATTGGCATACCAAATGACAAGGCAACATCAGAACCACTTTGGAATCCTAGGATCTAGCCCTCCTGGATTTAGAGAGGGATCTCTATATATGTGTTTTCAAAGGATATATCTTTGAAGCTTATGATATGATATTAGGCTAGTTATGGAGCACAAGGGATTTGTTTGTTTGTTGGTTGGGGATCATTAAATTAAAAGGTCATGTGAAGTGTGAAGGAGGGAATAAATTGAAGGATATTTCAGCATGGGAAGATAGGTCAAAAAATAGTGCTAAACCATTGGTCTATGGAGTCATAAAAGGGTTTACTTGCACAACAACTATTCAAGGGTTTTCAAAGGGCAAGTCATCTATATCAGAAGATATTTTAAATTGAGTTTGTGGTATGGAATATTAAGAAGTGTGGTGAAAGGAGCAAACATGTAAGAAAACAAAGGGCAGTCTAAGATCAGGTAAGGAATTTTAACCTAGCCTGCTTTTGGTATACTCTTAAGAACATAAAACATATAAGAAAAACAAAGGGCAATCTAAGATCAGGTAAGGACTTTTAACCTAGCCTTCTTTTGACATGCACTCAAGGGAAGACATTTAAGATAAACATAAAAAGTAACCTATGATCAGGTAAGGACTTTTAACCTAGCCTGCTTTGGCACACTTTTAAGAGAAATATTCAAAACAGTTGTTTAAGACTAAACAAGGGAAAGGGCTAACCATAAACTTCCTTGATTATGACTCTACTTAGCATGCAGTGAAAATATCATTCAAGAACATCATCTCAATTTCTACTCAGCAAGACATGGGTTCACCAACATTCCTTGACTGGTTATACTCTATTGAAATCATTCCTGGATACACATTTAGAAGAAAACATAAAGATAAAGATTTATCAGTGAGAGCTAGCGTACTTTGCAGTAAATCCTACTCTATATTTTTTGTTCTTTATCAGGGAATGTGAACACAGTGGAAACATAAGGAGAATAAAAATTACTATGAGAATAACATCACCAATGATTTAGATCAGGATCCAGTGAATCTTCTTGTCTATTGATGTGCAAAACCAGTTACATACTTTGAGTCCAATAGCTTTTACAGTCCAATGCTTCTCTTCCCATCCTACTATATTACAACTACTCAACAACTTTTACTCAATAACAGTTCAACTATTAACAATTTCCCAACCCTTTACAATGAATTTTCTGTGAATATTTATAGGTGAAAGAGGAAGAGTGCTGCAGAAATGGTAATAAATATGAATTAAGACAGAGTGGGAGAGGTATTCGAATGCCCATTCTGCTCAATGACCGTTACATTAACTGATTGTACCATTTTAGTAGTTTCCTGTCTTTGACGCATATCTAGTAGGCATGGGTAATAACTCTGAAGTGTGTTCTTTGAAGATAATTGTGGCTGAAGTACCCAGTTTGACCTCTCTGAAAAGTAAACTGTCACTTTTTGGGTTTTTTAGCCCCATGAATGTGAAATAACTGTTCTGACAGTTTTAAAGAGTTTCTACCATCAGGATGGCTGTCACGATGTCTTTGAAAGGAGAAGTAGACTGCAGGTGTCCTTTTTTATTTCTGGAGGAGTAACTGCTTCAGTGATTTGGCGTTCGAAGCCATATTTCTACTGATTTGTTCGATTAAGTCATTAAAACTTTGATTTAGGCCTTTGATATGTGCTTTAGGCTTCGTTAGGCCTTCTCGGATCATCTTTGGTCTTCGTCTGATTGCTGTTTACAGGTGGCTGCACTGGAGGGTTTGATTGGAAAGTCGATATCACAATTTATCGACTAAAACGTGGAAATCATCTCCTTTGTCCCTTTTCCTGCATTAGTTAGGCCACAGAGGATCGTCATCCTCGGCCTCTGTCAACATTTTTTGACTATGGGATGGCTTTACGAACAACCGCCATTAAACCTGCAGAAAACCGTAAACCATTATAAAATCATGCATTTCTTGGGTTTAACTGCGAACAGAGGGCTCAACGAGGGGTTATGGAGCAGTGCAGAGGCAATATGAATGCAACGGGGAAGGATTTCATAGCACAAAACTATGAAAACCAGGGTCAAAACTGAGTTTGGTGCGAAGAACAGGAAGAGTGGTTTTGGGGAATACCAGAGGTGGTATTCACGCGGGGCAAAGGCGGTAAGTAGTAATGGGCAAGTGGAACGCGATACACGCCAATGGCTGACACGTATGCTCCTGAAAACCGACCATTTCGCGTTCAAAGTGCACGGAGGGGAGGGGGAGAAAAATGGACATGAAATGGGATCTGGTTCGTTAGATCTGGGGGGTGCAGATCTACGGTTGAGAATGAATGCAGAGGGATGAAAGTAGCATGGCAGGAGGAGATGGTGGGGCCAGGCTAACGTGAATCCTAGTTGAAAAACCGCCCCTTTTTACGTTGAACACGAGTTTTGGACAGCCACGGTGAAACCGGCGCGAAAATGTTTGTGGGTCGTTGGATCTGGGGGGGGAATCAATGATGGAGATCACGAGGAAACACAATGAAAGGCCCCAGCATGGTCAGGTGGGACCAACCGGGTTATAATGAAAAATGAAAGAAAAATACATATTGCGGGGGCACTTAAGGTACGAACGAGTTTGTGGGCCCGGTGCTTCTGCAGTAAATCTTGACCGTTGGATCAAGATCTACTGTGGTCAAATGAGTCAACTAAGGGGGCAATCAAAAGGTTATTATGTGTGTTGATAGTGCCCACGGGTGAAAAGAAGGGGAATCAATGCGGGCTGTTGGATCTGTAAGATGGACAGTAGAGATCAATTTCTAAGAATCGGAAATCGGTGGAGGAGAAGGTCCGGGGAGGAATAATTTGGAAGCTGCAATGGCCGATGGCCGATCGGAGAAACAAGATCGACGGTGGGGATTAAATCGGGGGATCGCATCGGTGAAGAAAAGGAAAGCGGAAGGGAAAAGGGTGAGGCCTGATGTGATGTGTCGATGCGATGGAGGGGCGCGATGGCCATCGGATCGTGGGAGAAATGGACAGTCTAGATCTGGTCGGGGATCGGCCATCGGCAGAAGAAAGTGCAAGGGGAAAAAGGAAATGGGGGACTATGATTTGTGATGGGAGATTAAGTGCGGACCGTCCGATCTTATGAGATTGACGGCTCAAATCCCATCAGCGGGGAAACCGTCACGTGGAGGAATAATGAAGAAATGAAGAAAAAGGAGCGGAAGCAAAGTCCGATAGCGCGAAAGGGGCTAAAGAATGAGCCAATGGTCACAGTTTCATGGAGGAAGGGCTGAGGACTTAAGCCCACAGGGGCTTGAGTCTGAATTAATGAAAAAAGTGATTTTTTAGGCCAAAAAGAGGTTTTTTAAGGTTTTTTAAAGGTTTCGATAGACATGAAGAAGGGATCAAGACCAAATAAAAGGGATTCATATGGTCTTAAAGGGAATTTGGAATAAGTGGGGGATTTTTTAACAGGAAAATATGAATGGAAAAGGGGTTCAAAACAATTTTCTTCAAGGCAACAACAGGGCTTTGTGAAGATATCAGTGAGATGGATCCTTTTGGTCAAATGGACCCAGCAAGGCTTCAAGAAGTCACAGATTTGCATGAAATTTGTTTCTTGAAGACTAAAGACCTTTTTTAGCCATCTTTACATATGTCAAAAATTATGGATGGCTAACAAGTTTCACATGGAGGACTGCAAGCCCATGGATACTCCTCTTCCAGGAAATTGGAGGAAAGAGGATGTTACATCGACAGAGGTAGTGGATGTCATTGTTTATCGACAGTTGGTGGGTTCTCTCATGTATTTAGTTAATACGAGACCAGAAATATGCTATGCGGTGAACCAGCTTAGGCAAGCGATGGTTAAGCCTACCAACCTCTTTTCGAAGGCAGGAAAGCATATCCTGAGGTAGCTCAAGGGCACATCTGAGTATGGCTTATGGTACAGATAGACGAATGAGGTGAAGTTTCATGGCTTCATGGATGCAGATTGGGTAGGCAGCCCAACAGATAGAAAGAGCACATCAGGGGAGGTTTTCAGTATCTTATCTACAATAGTCTCTTGGTACAGTAGGAAACAAAGATCCGTGGCACTTATTTCAGCGGAAGCAGAATACATGGCAGAAAGTCAAGCTTCAGGTGAGGCTATCTGGATGAGGAAGATCCTGGTCGGTTTGTTCGGTTCTCATTTAGATCCTACAGTGATACATTGTGATAATCAGAGTTGCATTAAACTCTTGATTAATCCTGTGTTTCATGATAGATCTAAACATATTGATATCTGGTATCATCATATCAGAGATTGTGTGCAGCGGAATATCATGTTGCTTCAGTATATTCCTATGGAAGATCAGGATGCAAATATTCTGACGAAGGCGCTCAACAAGAGCAAATTCGAATACCATAAAGGCAGGATCGAGGTGAAGGATAATCCCTATCTTGTTGAGAGGGAGTTTTGAGATTCAACAAGATGATGAACTTAGTGAAAAGTAAGCACCTTCACTAAGTGGGGCCCGCAAGCTATTTTTAGGTGTATGTCTATTTTTAGACATGGTGAGCATATTCTATAAGTTGTAGGATGCTATTTGTAGATGGTTGATCAAATGTGAAAAATAGATGAAATTCTATTTTTAGAATATTGGGCGAAGTCTATTTATAGATCGTCAATCTAAAACTAGGTGCATGTTGATTATTATTAGCCCTTAATAATAATCTGAAAATAAATATCAACTTATCTCTTGGAGCAATTTATTTCAGTGAACAGTGAACAGATTTTGCAAATCAGTGGGTTGAATAAATTACGCAATTCCTAGGGTGGTTGGTGACTCATGGATGGAGGACTCAGTTAGAACTGAAGTGGAAAAGTTGTGACAGAATTGGAAGAGTAGTTATGGGAGTTGTTATTTAGTTTAACTTAGTTAAGTGAGTTAAACTCAGTTGAGCTAGTTGTATCTAGTCTAATTGAAAGATACACTAGTGAGAGTTTAGTGAATTAATTATTTAATTAATTCATAACTAGAGACTCACTTGCAACTGAACAAATACAATAGATAACTACTTGCATGTCAGTTCCAGTGGAGACCCAGTGGAGAGATAGGTGAAAGGGTGAGATGGAATATCTGTTATGACTATAGTGATGCATTCAATGCATCTGACACAAATTGGATATGCCAATGAGGATTGCACAGTCAAGCAAGGCCAATTCGAATTCATTCAGAAGTCTTCTTCAACAGGGATTGCACAGTGGAGGTAGGCTGTCAGGAGGCAAGAAATTGGTGCATAGATATGAAAAATTTTGCATGACACTGTGTAATGATTGTTGATTGTACTGAGAGCTTGATGTACTAAGCTTTGTATGAGATTATTACATGATTCCATTGATATACATAATATATGATAGTTGGGGCTTTTAGATTTAAGCTTTCCCGTTAAACAACTGTGTTTATGTGCGATTGATTTTCTTCATGAGTTTTGCAATTGGAAATTTAATTTCCACAAAGAATTAAGTGGAAGGATTCTGTATTTAACATAATATTAATTTTTTAGATCAGGAGGATCCGGTAATACTATCAGTATTAATAAATTTCTACAAATTTATTACAAAATTTTCACATTTGTTATCAACATAAAAGTGGTAAATCAAGTAGGGTGGCAGATGTATTTAGTTTAGTTAATTTGATTCTGCATGAATTTCAAGTAAACATTTTAGGATTTGATGGTTTAAAGGAAATGTATAAGGATGATGTAGACTTCAAAGAATCTCATGTAGTTTATGAAGGCACAGTAAGCACAAATAGAACTCCATGGTTAGACTATATGATACAAAAGGAAATGTTATTTAAAAAAAAAAAATTATGCATCTGAAGATGTTAAATAAGGGAAATTTGATAAAAGGAAAACATAATGGAGAACTATTAGGACATTTTGCATATGATAAAACCTTTTCTTAGTTAAATGTTTTCTATTTTTTTCCAAAGTATATAGGAACTACATGAAATATTTAAACAAAAGTACAACAAGTAGAAACAAAGAGGATATATGAGAATGAGACAACTGAATTTTTAAGTTGGTGACTTAGATATGGCACAATTGAAAAAATAAAGGTTTCCTACGGGGACACGTAACAAGTCAAAACTCATAAATATTGGACCATGCAAATTTTAAAAATAAAACTTCAAATTTTTATGAAATAGAATTCCTAAGTAACACTTAGAGTTATGCAATCTTTAATGTTGTAGATTTGTATCCCTTCAAGAATACATATGATGTACTTTCTAGTGATAAAAATCAGACCATTGGATGAGGGAAATAACTGGCTAGAACAATTCAAAAGGAGATAGAAGTAGTATCGGATCAAAAGGTATTAAAAAGAACAAGGAGCAAGAAGTACTTTCAATATTAAGTTAAGTGGAAGGATAAACCATTAGAGGATTCCACTTGAATGATAGCAATAGAAATTTCCAAGTATAGTACTAGTGTTGAAAGGCCCATGAATAATTATTTTCTTCCCTGGGAGTCTAAAGTAGGAGCATCATACAAGTCAAACTCTTAATTAACCTTCATTTGTCAAAAATTTTACTAGAAGAAGTAGGTTTCCTCAAATTTTCATTTAAATATGTAATATTTAGTATTTTATAAGTTGTGATATCTCTTTAAGGTATCCCCAATGGAGTCGCCATTTATGTTGGGGTCCTGTGATTTGGCAGATTGGCATACCAAATGACAAGGCAACATCAGAACCACTTTGGAATCCTAGGATCTAGCCCTCCTGGATTCAAAGAGGGATCTCTCTGTATGTGTTTTCAAAGGATATATCTTTGAAGCTTATGATATGATATTAGGCTAGTTATGGAGCACAAGGGATTTGTTTGTTTGTTGGTTGGGGATCATTAAATTAGAAGGTCATGTGAAGTGTGAAGGAGGGAATAAATTGAAGGATATTTCAGCATGGGAAGATAGGTCAAAAAATAGTGCTAAACCATTGGGCTATGGAGTCATAAAAGGGTTTACTTGCACAACAACTATTCAAGGGTTTTCAAAGGGAAAGTCATCTATATCAGAAGATATTTTAAATTGAGTTTGTGGTATGGAGCATTAAGAAGTGTGGTGAAAGGAGAAAACATGTAAGAAAACAAAGGGCAGTCTAAGATCAGGGAAGGATTTTTAACCTAGCTTGCTTTTGGCATACTCTTAAGAACAAAAAAACATATAAGAAAAACAAAGGGCAATCTAAGATCAGGTAAGGACTTTTAACCTAGTCTGCTTTTGACATGCACTCAAGGGAAGACATTTAAGATAAACATAAAAAGTAACCTATGATCAGGTAAGGACTTTTAACCTAGCTTGCTTTGGTGCACTTTTAAGGGAAATCTTCAAAACAGCTGTTTAAGACTAAACAAGGGACAGGGCTAACCATAAACTTCCTTGATTATGACTCTACTTAGTATGCAGTGAAAATATCATTCAAGAACAACATATCAATTTCTACTCAGTAAGACATGGGCTCACCAACATTCTTTAACTGGTTATACTCTATTGAAATCATTCCCGAATACATAAAGATAAAGATTTATCATTGAGAGCTAGGGTACTTTGCAGTAAATCCTACTCTATATTTGTTGTTCTTTATCATAGAATGTGAACACAGTGGAAACATAAGGAGAATAACAATTACTGTGAGAATAACATCACCGATGATTTAGATCAGGATCCAGTGAATTTTCTTGTCTATTGATGTGCAAAACCAGTTACATACTTTGATTCCAATAGCTTTTACAATCCAATGCTTCTCTTCCCAGCCTACTATATTACAACTACTCATCAACTTTTTCTCAATAACAGTTCAATTATTAACAATTTCCCAACCCTTTAAAATGAATTTTCTATGAATATTTATAGGTGAAAGAGGAAGAGTGCTGCAGAAATAGTAATAAATATGAATTAAGACAGAGTGGGAGAGGTATTCGAATGCCCATTCTACTTAATGACCGTTGCATTAACTGATTGTACCATTTTAGTAGTTTCCTGTCTTTAAGGCATATCTAGTAGGCATGGTAATAACTTCGAAGTGTGTTCTTTGAAGATAACTGAGGCTGAAGCACCCTGTTTGACCTCTCTGAAAAGTAAACTATCACTTTTTGGGTTTTTTAGCCCCATGACTGTGCAATAACTATTCTGACAGTTTTAAAGAGTTTCTACCATGAGGATCGCTGTCACGGTGTCTTTGAAAGGAGAAGTAGACTGCAGGTGTCCTTTTTTATTTCTGGAGGATTAACTGCTTCAGTGATTTGGCGTTCAAAGCCATATTTCTACTAATTTGTCTAATTAAGTCATTAAAACTTTGATTTAGGCCTTTGATATGTGCTTTAGGCTTCGTTAGGCCTTCTTGGATCATCTTTGGTCTTCGTCTGATTGCTGTGTACAGGTGGCTACGCTGGAGGGTTTGATTGGAAAGTCGATATCATGATTTATCAACTAAAACGTGGAAATCATATCCTTTGTCCCTTTTTCTGCATTATTTAGGCCACAGAGTATCATCATCCTCGGCCTCTGTCAACATTCTTTGACTGTGGGATGGCTTTACGAACAACCGCCATTAAACTTGCACAAAAAATTAAACCATTATAAAATCCTACGTTTCTTGGGTTTAACTGCAAACAGAGTGCTCAGTGAGTGGTTATGGAGCAGTGCCGAGGCAAGATGAATGCAGCGGGGAAGGATTTCATGGCACAAAACCATGAAAACCAGGGTCAAAACTGAGTTTGGCGTGAAGAACAGGAAGAGCGGTTTTGGGGAATACCAGAGGTGGTATTCGCACGGGGCAAAGGCGGTAAGTGACAATGGGAAAGGGAAACGTGATACACGCCAATGGCTGACACGTATGCTCCTGAAAACTGCCCATTTTGCGTTCAAAGTGCACGGACGGGAGGGGGAGAAAAATGGACGCAAAATGGGATCTGATTCGTTAGATCTGGGGGGTGCAGATCTACGACTGAGAATGAACGCAGAGGGATGAAAGTAACATGGCGAGAGGAGATGGTGGGGCCGGGCTAACGCGAATCTCGAGAGAAAAACTTCCCTTTTTTGCGTTGAGCACGAGTTTTGGACAGCCACGGTGAAACGAGCGCAAAAATGTCTATGGGCCATTGGATCTGGGCGGGGGGGGGGCAGATCAACGGTGGAGATCATGAGGAAACATAATGAAAGGCCCCAACATGGTCGGGTGGGACCAGCGGGGTTATAAGGGAAAATGAACGAAAAATGTGTATTGTGGGGGAACTTGAGGTACAGAAGAGTTTGTTGGCCCGGTGCCTTCGCAGTAAATCTAGACCGTTGGATCAAGATCTACTGTGGTCAAACGAGTCAACTGCGGGGGCACCCAAATGGTTATTCTGTGTGTTGATAGTGCCCGCGGGTGAAAAGAAGGGGAATCAATGTGAGCCATCGAATCTGTGAGATGGATGGCGGAGATAAATTTTGGAGGATCGGTAATCCGCGGAGGAGAAGGTCCAGGGAGGAAGAATTGGAAGCTGCGATGGCTGATGGCCGATGGGAGAAACAAGATCGACGGTGGGGATTAAATCGGGGGATCGCATCAGCGGAGAAAAGGAAAGCGGAAGGGAAAAGGGTGAGGCCCGATGCGATGCGCCAATGCGATAGAGGGGCACGATGGTTGTCGGATCGTGGGAGAAATGGACGGCCTATATCTGCTCGGGGATCGGCCATCGGCGGAAGAAAGTGCAAGGGGCAAAAGGAAACGAGGGACTGCGATTTTCGATGGGCGATTAAGCGCGGACCGTCCAATCTTATGAGATCGACGGCTCAGATCCCATTAGCAGGGAAACCATCGCGTGAAGGAATAATGAAGAAATGAATAAAAAGGGGCGAAAGCGAAGTCCGATAGCGCGAAAGGGGCTAAAGACTGAGCCGACGGTCGTGGTTTCATGGAGGAAGGGTTGAGGACTTAAGCCCGCAGGGGCTTAAGTCTTACTTAATGAAAAAAGTGATTTTTTAGGCCGAAAAGAGGTTTTTTAAGGTTTTTTAAAGGTTCTGATAGACATGAAGGAGGGATCAAGACCAAATAAAAGGGATTCATATGGTCTTAAAGGGAATTTGGAAGAAGTGGGGGATTTTTTAACAGGAAAATATGAATGAAAGAGGGGTTCAAAACAATTTTCTTCAAGGAAAAAATAGGGCTTTGTGAAGATATCAGTGAGACGGATCCTTTTGGTCAAATGGACCCAGAAAGGCTTCAAGAAGTCACAGATTTGCATGAAATTTGTTTCTTGAAGACTAAAGACATTTTTTAGCCATCTTTGCATATGTCAAAAATTATGGATGGCTAACAAGTTTCACATGGAGGACTGCAAGCCCATGGATACTCCTCTTCTAGGAAATTGGAGGAAAGAGGATGTTACATCAGCAGAGGTAGTGGATGTCATTGTTTATTGACAATTGGTGGGTTCGCTCATGTATTTAGTTAATACAAGACCGGAAATATGCTATGCGGTGAACCAGCTTAGTCAAGCGATGGTTAAGCCTACCAAGCTCTTTTGGAAGGCAGGAAAGCATGTCCTGAGGTAGCTCAGGGGCACATCTGAGTATGGATTATGGTACAGACAGATGGATGAGGTGAAGTTGCATGGCTTCACGGATGCAGATTGGGCAGGCAGCCCAACGGACAGAAAGAGCACATCAGGGGGGGTTTTAAGTATCTTATCTACAACAGTCTCTTGGTACAGTAGGAAACAAAGATCCGTGGCACTTAGTTCAGCGGAAGAAGAATACATGGCAGCAAGTCAAGCTTCATGTGAGGCTATCTGGATGAGGAAGATCCTGGTCGGTTTGTTTGGTTCTCATTTAGATCCTAAAGTGATACATTGTGATAATCAGAGTTGCATTAAACTCTCGATTAATCCTGTGTTTCATGATAGATCTAAACATATTGATATCTGGTATCATCATATCAGAGATTGTGTGTAGCGGAATATCATGTTGCTTCAGTATATTCCTATGGAAGATCAGGATGCAGATATTCTGACGAAGGCACTCAGCAGGAGCAAATTCGAATACCATAGAGGCAGGACCGGGGTGAAGGATAATCCCTATCTTGTTGAGAGGGAGTGTTGAGATTCAACAAGATGATGAACTTAGTGAAAATTAAGCACCTTCACTAAGTGGGGCCCGCAAGCTATTTTTAGGTGTATGTCTATTTTTAGACATGGTGAGCATATTCTATAAGTTGCAGGATGTTATTTGTAGATGGTTGATCAAATATGAAAAATATATGAAATTCTATTTTTAAAATATTGGGCGAAGTCTATTTATAGATCATCAATCTAAAAATAGGTGCATGTCGATTATTATTAGCCCTTAATAATAATCTGACAATAAATATCAACTTTTTCTCTTGGAGCACTTTATTTCAGTGAACAGTGAACAGATTTGGCAAATCAGTGAGTTGAAGAAATTACGCAATTCCTAGGGTGGTTGGTGACTCATGCATGGAGGACTCAGTTAGAACTGAAGTGGCAGAGTTGTGACAGAGTTGGAAGAGTAGTTATGGGAGTTGTTATTTAGTTTAACTTAGTTAAGTGAGTTAAACTCAGTTGAGCTAGTTGTATCTAGTCTAATTGAAAGATACACTAGTGAGAGTTTAGTGAATTAATTATTTAATTAATTCATAACTAGAGACTCACTTGCAACTGAACAAATACAACAGTTAACTACTTGCATGTCAGTTCCAGTGGAGACCCAGTGGAGAGATAGGTGAAAGGGTGAGATGGAATATCTGCTGTGACTATAGTGATGCATTCAATACATCTGACACACATTGGATATGCCAATGAGGATTGCGCAATCAAGGCAAGGCCAATTCGAATTCATTCAGAAGTCTTCTTCAGTAGGGATTGCGCAGTGGAGGCAAGCTGTCAGGAGGCAAGAAATTGGTGCATAGATATGAAAATTTCTGCATGACACTGTGTAATGATTGTTGATTGTACTGAGAGCTTAATGTACTAAGCTTTGTATGATATTATTACATGATTCCATTGATATACATAATATATGATAGTTGGGGTTTTTAGCTTTAAGCTTTCCCGTTAAACAGTTGTGTTTATGTGCGATTGATTTTGTTCATGAGTTTTGCAATTGGCGATTTAATTTCCGCAAAGAATTAAGTGGAAGGATTATGTATTTAACATAAGATTAATTTTTTAGATCAGGAGGATCCGGTAATACTATCAGTATTAATAAATTTCTACAGATTTATTACAAAATTTTCACGTTTGTTATCAACATACAAGTGGTAAATCAAGTAGGGTGGCAGATGTATTTAGTTTAGTTAATTTGATTCTGCATGAATTGCAAGTAAACATTTTAGGATCTAATGGTTTAAAGGAAATGTATAAGGATGATGTAGACTTCAAAGAAGCTCATGTAGTTTATGAAAGCGCAATAAGCACAAATAGAACTCCACGGTTAGACTATATGATACAAGAGGAAATGTTATTTAAAAAGAAAAAATTATGCATCTGAAGATGTTAAATAAGGGAAATTTGATAAAAGGAAAACATAGTGGAGAACTATTAGGAAATTTTGCATATGATAAAACCTTTTCTTAGTTAAATGTTTTCTATTTTTTTCCAAAGTATATAGGAACTACAGGAAATATTTAAACAAAAGTACAACAAGTAGAAACAAAGAGGATATATGAGAATGAGACAATTGAATTTTTAAGTTGGTGACTTAGATATGGTACAATTGAAAAAATAAAGGTTTCCTACGGGGACACGTAACAAGTTAAAACTCATAAATATTGGACCATGCAAATTTTAAAAATAAAACTTCAATTTTTTATGAAATAGAATTCCTAAGTAACACTTAGAGTTATGCAATCTTTAATGTTGTAGATTTGTATCCCTTCAAGGATACATATGATGTACTTTCTAGTGATAAAAATCAGACCATTGGATGAGGGAAATAACTGGCTAGAACAATTCAAAAGGAGATAGAAGTAGTATCGGATCAAAAGGTATTAAAAAGAACAAGGAGCAAGAAGTACTTTCAATATTAAGTTAAGTGGAAGGATAAACCATTAGAGGATTCCACTTGAATGATAGCAATAGAAATTTCCAAGTATAGTACTAGTGTTGAAATGCCCATGAATAATTATTTTCTTCCCTGGGAGTCTAAAGTAGGAGCATCATACAAGTCAAACTCTTGATTAACCTTCATTGGTCAAAAATTTTACTAGAAGAAGTAGGTTTCCTCAAACTTTCATTTAAATTTGTAATATTTAGTATTTTCTAAGTTGTGATATCTCTATAAGGTATCTTGATAGTTTTTATGTTTGAGAGTGTTATTCATTTTGCCATGTAACAGAAAAAAAGAAAAAAAATAGCTAAATTAGCGGAATTGTTAGATAAATTAGGGAAAGTAGGAGTTTGTTTAGATTTCTTAGTATGAAAGTATTTTTTATGTATGTAATAAGAGAGGCTAAGAGAGATTGGAGTGTGTACGAGAGACAAAAATGGGAGTGTGAACAGGTCCAAATGAGTTTTCAAAGAGACGGTGACTATGAAAATAATGCAAACTCGTAAATCATCCATTATTTGTTTTAGTTATTGAATACAACTTCAAATTATTTAATATTTCTTGTTAATCGATTGAATGATTTTTATGCGTGAATGTTTCTTTCCATGTTATTCCATTGAATATTTGTGATTCCATCAAGGATCGAGTTAGATTGACTTCCCTTTATACACAATAAAAACCAACATATTGACAGTGTTAACCAGTTAAGGTTCTAAGAAGTTGTTCCTATATTAGACCCATGCCTTCTAGTAAGAAGGTTTTAAAGCATTGCTCCCATACCAGCTAATCCTTTGGTGTCGAGAGATTCTAGACACATAGTTTTAATATTTCATAACAAAGAAAAAATATGCAAAATAGAGATCTGTCTGTTAACAAAGAACTATTCAAGTGAATATTAATCCAAATTCATCGTCATGAATTAATTTCTCATTATCAATTTAAAACTCATCTAAAAAACTTCTTAGAGATAAGGGGTGGCAAATAAAAAATTTAAACCATAACTTTACTAATTTACTAAAGGGTAATTTTTCCTTGCTATTATTCCAAAGATATTGAATATATTCCTCATGGTCAATTAGCTCAAATCTCTTTAACAATATTATCCTTAATCATGATTCCACTTAACCATATGGATATCCCATAAGTTAACAGCAAGGTACACTAAATAATTAAACAATAACACCATGATACATAGAAATGTTAATGCAAGATACAAAATCTTTTGATGTACTAAACAACTTTGCCAAGCTTTGGTATGGAACAATATACCAAACCCTCACTAGAGGGTCCTAAACCCAAAATACTTGAGGGAAAAAAAGAACTTAGTCCTCTTTTGTGGTTTAGCCAAACAAAGTTCCAAATCATCATATACATATTTTAACAACGATGTATTCGATGTAAAAATCTGAAATAGGAATGCTTAAAATTGCACGATGCCGTACTAGAGACTCCGTTTCTAACGGACCCACCCATCGTAAGCATTTTATGTTTGACGTTATATTTAGTGAGGGGTGACTGACACTAAATGTCAACGGCAAGGCGGATTACAGGGAGTTGGGCGGTGGGGGGTTCACTCGATTTTCCCATGAAGAGAAGAGGCGGCCACGTGGGATTCGCAGACTGTTACATCTTTTCTGTCACAAGTGACGCATGCACCACGTATCGAAGGAGTTAGTAGCCGTTGGCGCGCAACTAGCAGATTTCTATTCGTTGATTACACAATTGAGTTTCGTGGCTTTCAAGCTCTTACACGATACTTGCCACGTGTATTTACGTGGTGTATATCGTTGTTTTCTGTTGGTTGATGACATAACCAGAATATGGCTTTCGTGACTTTGAAGCTGTCTATCAAATTTTTTTGAGTGTAAATTTTGTAGTGTAAAATACAATATGTAATTTATCATTGTTTAAATTATATTTTTGAATACTATATAAAGTATATATATAATCAAATAAATATTTTAACTATAATTTGTTTTTTTCATTACATATAATTTTTTAAATAATATATAATATACATATAATTGACATCAAAATATTTTATATAAGATGTAAAAAAACATTTTATGTGTGTAATTTTTTTTTTAATTTCTAATTACTTTATAACATATTCATTTTTTTTATTATAGTTAACATTATTTTTTTATTTAGTGTGTATTCAATTCTATAGAAGATAGACAAACTTGCACATCCCTATACTAAGTTGTAAAATAAGCCTTTAGACTAAACAAAATATATATAGTTATAAAAAATTAAAAATTAAAAATAAAAAAAATAAAAAAATTATATTAACTTTGTTTAAAATTTATTAGAATTTTATTTTTTAATTCTTAAATTTGTTTGATTAAAATAGATAATAAAATTTCCAAAACATTGAATTCATTAACAATAATCATCAAATTTTTTCGGATACTAAATTGATTTTTATTTATAATAAACACATTTTAAATAACTAAAAAGTACAATTACACACTCAAATGATATTTTCAAATTCTCATAAAAGAGGCCAAAAAATGAAACCTTTGAATTTTCTTATTGTTGTTAAAAGAACATTAGACAATTTGTTGTGCACACTGTGCGAGAGAAAATAAGATGTGCAATTTAGGATAATGTTATTAAATTAAATCAAAATTCATAGTGTTTGGTGTATTTTGAGTTAACATAGATTTGTTTTGATTTGTAAATTTATGATAATGTTATTAAATTAAATCAAAATTGATAGTGTTGATATATTTTGAGTTAACATATATTTGTTTTGATTTGTAAATTGATATTTGAAGAGTGAATAATATTTTTGGTATTTTTATGATTACGTAACAACAATTATTATTATTATTATTATTATTATTTTAAAATTAATTAAAGCGCAAATAAATAATTTACACATTCAAACTTATGCAACAATGTGAAGTTGACGAATAGTATATTATGTGAGATTTGTGTCCAAAAACAGTCACTATTGTTGGTTAGTCATATTGTCATTTCCATATTTCACTATGACTTTGTGACTTTAGTGAACAATATTTACCATTGTAGTGTTTAATGATGTGGACATTAGAATATATGCAATGTTTCCATACTATGTGGTTAATGTTTCCATACTATGTGGTTATTATTGTTCATCCATTATTTCTATGTTGGTTGCTTAGAGTATCACAAAGGCCTCTATAGGTGTAGATGGCTATGTTAAAGCAATGTTGGTTTTGTTGTCTTAAAACAAAAGTATTATTAATAATGACTTTAAAGTGTAGTTTTGTTAATAGTAGTTTGAATATATGTTTCATTTATTTAAGAAAAACTTTAAGGGTAGAAATTTATCTTAAAATATAGAAAATATTATGAATCTTATTTTTCTTTAATATGTATATTATAAAATGTTTGACTATATTTTTGTAAAAATATTCAAATTTCTAAAGTTCAAGATTCCCAAACATCACTACATATGAAATAATAAATTAACATTAGTTATTACAATAATTTTAACCATAAATATATATATATATATTCGCACTATTGAAATTTGTTATACTTTTATTAATATTTTTAATCAAAATCAATTAATCAATATGATGTAATTGTTTTATTATTATGTTGGTTTTTCTAGATCCTAATTTTTACATTTCTTTTATACCTATTTAATATCAATAAATGCATTCCTATGGGGCGTAGAATAGATGGTGATGGGGTGTACTATTAAGACACTCCATGATGTGAAGGTCACTGGTTTGAAAACTCGAGGTAAAAAACTCAGCCATGTTAAAGGTTGGTGTGGCCTAGGCCAAGTGTCACACACATAATTTGATTCCATTCAAATTTTGGTCTAATGGAAACTTGAAGCAGTGGTTTTCATCGTGACCTAGGTTTAAAACTTGGTGGTGTTGACGCCTAAACTAGCCCCAAGTCAAGAGACTTCACCTTTCCCCCATATATTTGTAAATTTTGCATTAAAATTCATCTTCAAAACCACTTTTTCTATTTATCTTATCTTGATAAATTATTCTAATTGATGTATGATAATTGGACATACTAAATAATTACCTTAGTATATTGATTACATGCATTTTTACATTTCTTTAGTCCTACCTCAAGCTTGGTTGATTGCATTAAATATGAAATTACTTGCTCATTAATGATTATCCAAAAATCCTTTTTCTTTTGTTAGCTCTAATCACATTTTTTATACTATTATTGTCTTCAGCTCATTGGCATATTTCCAACAAAATAAATTTCACCAAAATCTAAGTTCTAGGCACAAAGTTATGTCTCCTTAAATTTTCACCCTTTAAAAGGCCCACACCATCGTCTGTATAGCTACGTGGAAGCTATTGGCTATGTGTCACACCCACTATCTCAGCCTTCACCTAACGAGTTCATAACCATTCCTTTCCAAAAAATTTGGTGTTTTGGTATATGCCAATACAATGATATGGCTAGTATGGCTAGTGATCAAGTGCTCAAAATTATGCTCAAAAATTAAATTTGTCAGAATGGTGTGGAACCTGAACGACCACGTAGATCTGGTCATTCCGAGTTTGGCACAAATCATTTCGCGAAAAATCGACACCGTATGCTACCAGAGACGCGTTCTGTCTGCTTTGTCAAACAGACAAATTTTAAAAATAAATGTAGGACAACCCAGTCAGTAGTTCGTACAGCTACCTAGGCATGCCCAGTCCGCAGGTTGACTAGTCAAAGGGATTTTTTTTGGCGAATCAGGTGGTGTGAAGTGGCATGATGGTAATGGTTTGTTATGGTGTGGTTTGATTGGTTTATGGGCAACCAATCATAGGCTGCCATCTGGCACAACTAGTGGCCACCACGTGGTAGCTCGAGGGCCACCAAAATTTTGGTTGAGGTCTGAGGGGAGCGGGTGGGAGTCAAACCCACGACCTCACATTCCATAGTACAGAACCTTACCGCCATACCACATGTAGTGCCTATTAATACTATGGACCAATATAATATGTAAATTTTAAAGTTCCATTGGTTGGGGGTGGATGGGGCCAACCCCCACATTGTTTTTATTGCAGGAGACCACAATTGGAGACCGGGGGCGTGTTGGAGCTGCCCGCACAGACCACCAGCTTAATCGCCAACGTGCCCACCACGATTCTAACCACCGACAGTTAGTTAACCGCCCAACACATTTTTTAATAAAAATATATATAACGCGACAAACCATATGATTTGATTTTTCGAACTTAAGGCGTCATTGAGAGAATTAAGGTTCTGACAATTTCGCATGAAATTCCGGAAATTGTATCCCAGTTAGCCGAATTAAGGATGAAGTTGTAGGATCGATTTGAATTTTAGGTAAATTGTGGAGTGGTTAAGTGGAAAACTAGGGAGGCTCATAACTTCTCTAGTTTTTTACCAATTTCGAATCAGAAAGAGGATATACATGAATTTTTGAGCATTCTAGAGCCATTGGAGTAGGTTTCAGAGTTTTTTGAACATTGTAAATTAATATAATCACACTTTTGAGCATAATAGAAGAGGGCCAAGCCATTGGAAGATGGACCAAGGAGACGTAGCCGAGGCGGGTGAACTCCTTCATCATGTGCTGTTGTGATACTATTTTGGTGATTTTCATGTCTGTTATATGTTTTTGTTCAGTATTTCTTTCATGAAATTCACATGAAAACACATGAAAAATCATGGTTAAACTTGAAATTTACTCCATAAATCCTCAAACACTTTAACATATTCTGAAGAGGAATTTAGGATAGCAAAACTATTTTTCCCATTCATATCAAATTGGTATCAGAGCACCAGGTTTACTTGTGCAAGGAGGATTTAATTGCTTTCAAAGTGTTTAAATGCTTACAAGGTTGAAGCTCAAAAGAGGAGAAGGCAAGATTGTGAGTGCGGGTTCTCAAGTTGGAGCAAGGAGAATGATCAGGAGTACATAAATTTTGCTCAAAATTCAAAGTTATAGGATTGGGTTGAAACTAGAATGGTTGTGTAGATCTCGTCTTCCTGATTCTGGTGCCACAAACAGTTCAAAAAACCAATGTCGTATGAGGAAGATATTGTGTTATGATCGAAATGGAAAATAGGTAAAATCACGATAGTTTGATTAGGTTTGAATGGGATGCACATTCAGCAGACTGGATGCACAATCAGAAAAAAATGGAATATTCCTCAAAATATTCCTTCCACGGGACCAATCATTGGTTGAAAAGTGTCATTTCACTATTTGAAGGTACGGTTGAAGAGCCAATTAGAGGTTGCCACGTAGCCAGCCTTGAGGCTACCACGTGGCCCTGAAACTGCATATTAAAATTTTTATGAGAGGCAGCAAGGCTCGACCCCCTGACCTCCCTCTGGGCACGTGCACACCTTATTTTCCACTCTACGCAATGGTTCTTAACCTCTGTGTGGTTGTTGCAACAAGATGATGGAGCTTAGTGAGAAGAAGTCGCCTTCACTAAGTGGGCCCGCAGGCTATTTTTGGCGCAAAGTCTATTTTTAGACTATGTCTATTTTTAGACATATGGATCATGGTCTATGAGTTGCAGGATGCTATTTATAGATGATTGGTCGAGTTAGTAAAAATAGATGGACCTCTATTTTTAGACATTGGGCGGTTTCTATTTTTAGACTGCCGGGCTAAAAATAGAACAGTCAAATATTATTAACCCTTAATAATATTTAGACTATAAACATTATATTATCCTCTTGGAGCACTTCAGTTTGATGCTTGGATGTGGCACATGCAGCTGACAGAAGGAAATATGCTTTTCCTAAAGGTTAGTTGAGCTATTGCATGGTTGACTTCAGTTAGAACTCATGTGGCAGAGTTTGGTGGAGTTGATGAGACAGTTGGTGGAGTTGTGTTCGGTTTAACTTAGTTGAACTAGTTGTATTTAGTCTAACTCATAAATACACTAGTGATGAGTGGTGTGAATTAATTATTAATTAATTCACTAATTATTAACTCATAAATCAACTAAAGAATACATCAGTTGACTGCAGTGCATGGACAGTTCAGTAGAGACCAGTGTTAGATGTGGGTGAAAGGGTGAGTCTACTATCATTTGTGACTATAGCTGTGCATGAGATTTGCACACACATTGATTGAGATTGCCAATGAGGATTGTGCAGTACAAGCCAGTGGGATTCGAACTTGGATCTCATCATTATTCATCTTGGATTGCGCAGTAGAGGCAGGCAGACAGGTGGAAGAGATTTGAACTTGTGACTTGTTCATATCTGAGCTAGTTTGTGTGTAGCATGAGAGATAGTGCTGAGAGCTGTGAGGAGCTTTGTGCTATGTATTGTTACATGTTCTCTATCATTATAATATACAGATAGTTGGGGGTTTTCAGCTGTAAGCTTTCCCCATTACATACTGTGTTATATGTGTGCTTGATTATGTTTTAATGTGCGCATGCGACTGCTTCTATTTCCGCATATTAATGATCAATTGTAGAAGAGGTTATGTATTATGCATGAAGCTTAAATAATGTGTAATCAGGATAATCTCGGTGAATAATTCATCTATTATTCAAATTTCTACATGGTATCAGAGCGAAATTGATCATCGGATCTATTACAGTGATTACAATTTATTTCGGTAGACAGAGTCTGTAAGCAGGCCAGGTAGCCTCTGGATCCATCCTTTCTTTGAAAGGTGATATATCTAGTAAATGCCCCTACATTCGATCTCTGTGCTAGAAATAATTTGTTCTCACAGATCAGAAGCGGTTGAGTTTTGAGCTGGCGGAATTCGAATTTGCAGCAGTGTTTTCTTGGTGTCGAAAGTCGAGATGTCTTTCAACGGATTGCGATTGGAGTATGCCCTTGAGGGCAACTCGAATTATATTGCATGGAAGGATAGGATGGAGGTGGTGTTAGAGGAAAATGGGCTGAAGGAGTTCATAGATGCTGAAGTCCCAAAGCCTACTGATGCTGCTCAAGTTGAGGCTTGGCAAAAGAAGACAACAAAATGTCGAAGGATTCTGTTGGAGGGCGTGAAGGATCACATTGTATCCAGCCTGCATGGAAAAGCTTCTCCATACTTGATGTGGAAAGCGTTGATAGATTTATTCCAAAGCAAGAGTGACCAGAGGAAGTTGGCGCTCAAGGATAAACTCAGAAACATAAAGATGGAGAAAGGCGACAGTATACCCAAGTACCTCACGAAGTTCACCCAATGCAGGGATGAACTGGGAAGTGTGGGGGTGACTGTAGATGAAGAGGACTTGGTGGACTTGGCTCTCCTTGGTCTTCCGAAGAGTTGGCATTCCTATCAGGACTCTGTCAATGGTCGGGAGAAATTGCCAGGATGGGAGCGACTTTGGTCGGATCTTGTGCAAGAGGAGATAAGGCGGAGTACCGGGGACGGATCTTCATCAAAGAAATCTGATGAAGAGAATTGCGCTTTGGCTGCCAAAGAAAATAAGGGGAAGAGAAAGAAATCTTCTCATTCCAGTGTGAAAGGCAAGAAGCAGGACATGTCCAAGGTGAAGTGCTTTCACTGTCACCAACACGGACATTATGCCACAAATTGTCCGTAGAAGAAGAAAAATAAGCAGGCTGCTGGATCTGCAGCTGGAGAGGCCTTAGCCTCGCAGTTTGAGCTGGATTTTTCGCTGATCGCATGCTTGGTCTCAAGTGTGATGGGATCAGTATGGTTCTTGGATAGTGGTGCGTCTTTTCACATGACTGGAGATCGAGATCTGTTTTCAGATCTGGATGAGAAATATCTTGGAGTGCACATCGAGATGGGCGATGATGGTAGATACAGTGCGACCGGTATCGATACCATTTCCTTTGAGAGGGAGTCTGGTAAACCCTTCGTATTGAAGGAAGTGATGCATGTTCCAGGATTGAAGAAGAATCTTATCTATGTGGCGATGTTAGAAGACAAGGGATATGATGTTGTCTTTAGCGAGGGAAAGGCTTTCCTGCGCAGTAAGGCAACTGGTGAGACCCGGAGGATAGGGGTTCGAGTTAAGAACCTTTATCAATTGTAGGTAGATGGTTGTGCAGCAATGGCAGGCAAGGCAGAAGGAGTGGTGAGCCGGGATGATGGCGAGTTGTGGCACCGGAGATTGGGCCACCTTCACCATGGAGCTTTGAAGATACTGCAGCAGATTTCTATTGGGCTTCCTAAGGGTACTCTTGCACAGTCAGATCAGTGCAAGGGATGTACCTTAGGAAAATTTGTGAAAGCCACCTTTCACGAGAAGGATAGTCGCGCCACGACGATCCTTGAGAGAATTCACACAGACGTGTGTGGACCTTTCTCAGTAGCTTCGACAACAAAGCACAAGTACTATGTGATCTTTGTTGATGATTATTCTCGGAAGTGCTGGATCTTCTTCATGCAGAAGAAGAGCGAGACATACTCAAAGTTCTGTGAGTTCAAGGCACTAGTTGAGAAGGAATCGGGGAAGCAGGTGAAGGCTCTTAGGAGCGAGAATGGTGGTGAATTCATCTCTGGCGAATTCAAAGACTTTTGCAGCGCAGAAGGAATTCGAAGAGAGCTCATAGCACCTCATAACCCACAGCAGAACGGGGTTGCTGAGCGGAAGAACAGAACGATCGTGGGTGCTGCACGGGCGATGTTGCATGATCAGGGCCTACCCATTCACTTGTGGGTGGAGGCATGCAATACTGCAGTATATGTGCAGAACCGTTGTCCTCACAAGATACTTGGCATGAGTACACCCGAGGAGGCGTTTTCTGGTAAGAGGCATGATATTTCCCATTTGAGGATTTTTGGTTCACCTGTCTACATTCATGTGACAAAGGATGCCAGGAAGAAGCTGGAGCCGACCGCAGAGGTTGGGATATTTGTGGGGTACACTGATACGCCCCACAACTATCGTGTGTATTTTCCAGACAGTCGCAAGACTGTTGTGCGACGGAATATCAAATTTCAGGAGGAGAAAGCCATGAAGTGTTCGCTTGAGAGGGAGCCACACTTGCATGCAGATGAGGAGCTATTAGTTCCTAAGGATGAGCTTCTGGATGTGGATCAGCCACAAGAGGAAGTTCATGGAGTGGAAGAGACCACTCATGCAGCGCCAACCATCAGAGGGCGCAAGCGCACTACAGAAGCTGAGCGACTGGCTCAAGATGCAGAGAAGGTTGTAGGACCACCTACAGCACAGCGCAGACAGAGACAGTCACCGGACCGGTACACTGGATACATGGCTCTTGTGAGCAAATGTGTTGTGACAGAGCCATCCTCTTTCGAGGAAGCTGTGGAGGACCCCGCATGGGTAGATGCCATGGTGGAAGAGTATGATTCGATTGTCAGAAACAGTGCATGGGAGATTGTCCCGAGACCGGAAGGGAAATCAGTGGTGGGTTCGAGATGGATCTACAAAGTGAAGCAGGCAGCTGACGGGAGTGTGGAGAAGTACAAGGAAAGATTTGTTGCCCGAGGCTTCTCACAGATAGAGGGGATCGATTATGAGGAGACCTTTGCACCTGTCGCAAGGTATTCTTCCATACGGACAATCCTAGCTCTCTCAGCGCAGATGGGGTGGCACATTCATCAGATGGATGTGAAGACTGCATTCCTCAATGGAGTCATTGAGGAGGAGGTGTACATAGAGCAACCCGAAGGTTTCGAGATCTTCAGCAGCGAGTCGCATGTGTGCAGGCTCAAGAGAGCGTTGTATGGGTTGAAACAAGCACCTCGTGCTTGGTACACACGGATAGGCAGTTATTTCACCGGACTTGGATTCTCCAAGAGTGAGGCGGATCCTAACCTATACCAGATTGTGGTGGAGGGTAAGTTGCTGATCATTGTACTTTATGTAGATGATTTGATTTTGACAGGTGATGAACTGTTGATACACTCATGAAAGGCTGATCTTGCAAAGGAGTTTGAGATGAAGGACTTGGGCCTCCTTCTTTATTTCCTAGGATTGGAAATTTGGCAGCGTAGTGATGGACTATTTGTTTCTCAGGGTAAGTATGCCCAGGAGATACTAGAGAAGTTCAACATGCATGTTGCAATGTGCATGTTGCAAACTGTTGATACTAATCTTCCTGGAGGTTGGAGGAAGGAGGATACTACTTCGAGCGGAGGTAGTGGATGCCACTTGTTTATCGACAGTTGGTGGGGGTCGCTTATGTATCTGAGTCAATACACCACCGTATGCTATCTTGTTAACCTTGTTTTCACAAGCTATGGTTAAGCCTACCAAGCTCTTCTGGAAGGCAGGCAAGCATGTATTGCGTTATCTTAGAGGCACATTGGGATATGGCTTGTGGTACAGACAGGAGGATGAGGTGAAGCTGTGTGGCTTCACGGATGTAGATTGGGTAGGGAGCCCAACGGACAGAAATAGCACATCTGGAGGCATCTTCAGTATTGGGTCGACATCAGTTTCTTGGTATAGCAAGAAGCAGAGATCCGTGGCAGTCAATTCAGCAGAGGCTGAGTATATGGCAGCAAGCTTGGCTACATGGGAGGCCATATGGATGAGGAAGATCCTGGTCGGGTTGTTCGGGTCACACTTGGAGCCTACTGTGATTTATTGTGATAACCAGAGTTGCATTAAACTCTCGGCTAATCTAGTATTTCATGATAGATCCAAACACATCGACATCAGGTAACATCATATCAGAGATTGTGTGCAGCGGAGAATCATGTTACTTTCATATATTCCCACGGAGGATCGGGATGTTGATATCTTGACGAAGGCGCTCACCAGGAGCAAATTCGAATACCACATAGGCAGGATAGGGGTTGCAGATAATCCATATCTTGTTGAGAGGGAGTGTTGAAAATGCAACAGGATGATGGAGCTTAGTGAAATGAAGTCACCTTCACTAAGTGGGCCCGCAGGCTATTTTTGTCGCAAAGTCTATTTTTAGACTATGGATCATGGTATGAGTTGCGGGATGATATTTATGGGTGATTGGTCGAGTTGGTAAAAATAGATGGACCTCTATTTTTAGACATCGGGCGGAGTCTATTTTTAGACTGTCAGTCTAAAAATAGATCAGTCGAATATTATTAGCCATTAATAATATTTGGACTATAAACATTATCTTATCCTCTTGGAGCACTTCAGTTTGAGCTACGGATGTGGCACATGTAGCTGACAGAAGGAATTATGCTATTCCTAGGGGTTATTTGAGCTATTGCATGGTTTACTTTAGTTAGAACTCATGTGGCGGAGTTTGGTGGAGTTGATGAGATAGTTGATGGAGTTGTGTTCGGTTTAACTTAGTTGAACTAGTTGTATTTAGTCTAACTGATAAATACACTAGTCATGAGTGGTGTGAATTAATTATTAATTAATTCACTAATTATTAACTCATAAATCAACTAAAGAATACATCAGTTAATTGCAATTCATGGACAGTTCAGTGGAGACCAGTGTTAGAGGTGGGTGAAAGGGTGAGTCTACTATCAGTTGTGGCTATAACTATGCATGAGATTTGCACACACATTGATTGAGATTTCCAATGAGGATTGCATAGTACAAGCTAGTGGGATTTGAACTTGGATCTCATCATTATTCATCTTGGATTGCGCAGTAGAGGCAGACAGACAGGTGGAAGAGATTTGAACTTGTGACTTGTTCATATTTGAGCTAGTTTGTGTGTAGCATGTGAGATAGTGCTGAGAGCTTGTGAGGAGTTTGTGCTATGTATTGTTACATGTTCTCTATCATTATAATATACAGATAGTTGGGGGTTTTCAGCTGTAAGCTTTCCCCATTACATACTGTGTTATATGTGTGCTTGATTATGTTTTAATGTGCGCATGCGACTACTTTTATTTCCGCAAATTGATGATCAATTGTAGAAGAGGTTATGTATTATGCATGAAGCTCAAATAGTGTGTAATCAGGATAATATCGGTGAATAATTCATCTATTATTCAAATTTCTTAACCTCCTTAGGTGACGGGTTACATTTATGTTTTATTGCAAATCGAATTAGGGGTTGGGAACTGTCGACGGTCCCAACCCGCCAGCGGTCCTCATATGTATGTCACATGGAAACGTTAACGTCAACTCCAACCACCGCGCAGTCAGTGTTAACCAACGGCAACAACCATGATTCAACACTTTAAACTAAAGTTTCTTCGGGAGTTCCATTAACTAGCGGTTTGCGGGTGTGCATGTGGCCACCACCCAACCGCAACATTAAATGTGCAGTCTATTTCAGCAGAGAAGTTAGGGGCACGCTTAAATTGGCGGCCAACCCAGATTTAGCTCTAGTTAATTGGATTTCTCCACTTTTTAGTGGAGTTTTCCTAGGAGACACTGGGCAAAAGTGTAGGAGGCTCAATTTTCGACCAGTCTGAGTGAATGAAGAGTCATTTTTGACTAATCGGAGAATTTTGAAGCCATTGGTGTAGATAAAACATCCATTAGAGCACTTTAACTACATGTAATAACAAAATTTTGAGCATAATGAAAGATGGACAAGCCATTAGGAGTTGGACCAGTAGATGTAGCCCAGGAGGGGTGAACTACTTCATCATGCTTGTTGTATAAATTTCATGTGGTGATTTATTTTTCTATTTTACATTGTTGTTCAATGTTATTTATGCTTGTTTTATGCTTCTAATTCACTAAAAATCATCTACAAATCATGGAAAAACTCCTTAATCCTTATGCAAATTAATGAGCCAATTATGCACATGTTTTTAAAACTGAAAGACAGTTAGCACAACAAAACTAATACTATCATTTTAGATCAGATGGTATCAGAGCTAGAGTTTTTTCTCTGGTGTTGTTTCGTGTAAATAATTATTTAACTGTTTGCAAGTTTTAGATGCTTACAAGGCTTAAGCTCAAAATAGGAGAAGGCAAACTGGTGGAAGAAGGAGGGTCTCAAAAGGAGCCAAAGAAAAGGAGAGCAAGATTGTCACAATCTCCACCACCTAGTTCACCTCCTAAAGAAGCAGAAGCTCCATTAAGCATGCCTCATGAGGAAGGATAAATTCATGAAGAAGTTGACCCTAATGAGGAAGAAAGAGTGTTCAGGAAAGCATTCCTTGACATGATTGAGATGGTTAGAATCCTTTATCATGAAAGGAATGAGAGACTGGAAGGAGAAGGATCTAAACTCTAAAAGGAAGGACAAGGATCTTCAGGAGGTCAACATGATGAAGACAAATCAAAGAAGGGAAATGGAGGAAATGGATGCAATGGAGAGTCATCATCTTCACCCTCATCATCATCATCTTCTACTTCTTCTTCAGTACATCAGCCACACAAGTCCAGGAGCACTGGTAAATCTCCTTTATTAAAACTTGATGTTAAGTTCAAATTGCCCATGTTTAATGGTGAAGTAAATGCAGACGAGCTAGATAATTGGATTCGACAATTGGAGGTCTATTTAAGAATACAAAACCTTGAAGATGATGATACAAAAATTCAATTAGCTTCTTTTAGAATGGAAGATGCAACACTTGTTTGGTGGGAAGCCAAGACAAAGGAGGAAATCAAGAAACATGGTAAGATTATTCTATCATGGTTAGAATTTATTGCTGCTATTAAACAAAATTTTTATCCATTAGCTCATATGCAGAAAGCCATCATGAACTGGCAGAACTTTAGGCTATTAAAGGAACAAAATGTGCAAGAATACACCCAGGAATTTGGGAGAAGAGCTCTTTTATTAGGGTTGGATTGCAGAGACAAGACACTTTTCTAAAGTACATAGGAGGCTTACATAGATACCTAAAACATACTATTCTCATGTTTAACCCCACCAGTCTAGATGAAGTTTGTGTTCAGGCTACACATCTAGAAGCTAGATGGAAGAACATTTTTGAAGAGGGTAGGAAGAAACCTTTTAAGGGTAAAGCCAAGGAAAAGACCTCAAAAGGTAAAAACAAAAAGAATGCATATGTTAAGAAAGAGGGAGAAAAAGTGACTTGTAAACATTGTTCAAAAGAAGGCCATGATGAAACTCATTATTGGAAATTACATCCAAAATTAAGGCCAAAGAAACCCAATAACAAAGGGAAATAGAAACTGTTGTTACAACTCAACATGATTTAGGATCTGATTCAGCTGGTGAAACTAAAATTACATCCATGGGATTGAAGAACACGAAGGGAAAATAATTTGAAACCAAAACTAGTACCAGTACATCAAACTGTCACATAAACACTCCAAATGAAGATGAAAGAATAGAATTGTTTCATGTGAGGGTCATATCCAAGAATACCAAGATTGACACAATGTTTGATAGTGGGTCACAAGCAAACTTAATCTTTGAATATTTGGTCAAAAAACTTAAAATTGAGACCATACCATATCCATTGGGTTGGATTTGTAAGGATGAAAATCTACAGGTTTCAAAGAAATATATATTGAGGTTTGCAATGACTACAAGATTTGTTGACATGGTTGAATTAGATGTGGTTCCGCTTGACATAACTAGTATTGTATTAGGGAGTCCTTACTTGTATGATAGAAAAGGGATCTTCTATTTCCATGAGAACAAGTATCATTTATTCAAATATGGCAAGGAGTTCACTATTAGAGCACATCACAAGAAGACAAACATTGCTTTGGTAAATGCTGGACATGTAAAGAGGCTGGTAAATTCAAGTAAGAATTTTTTTCTTCTTATGATTAAGCCTAAAGCTGATATTAATCATGAATATTTTGAGGGATGTGATCCTAAGTTGAAATTAGAATTATATGATGTGGTTAATGGGCATCATGAGATGTTTTAGGAGCCAACAGGATTACCTCCAAAAGGAGAAATTCAACACGAGATTCAGTTGTAGCCGGATTGTCCTCTTCCAAACATCGATATGTATCACATGTCGATAATGGATAATGATGAAATAAAGAGGAAAATCAAAGATATGTTGGATAAAGGAATCATAAGGCCAAGAACCTCACCATGCGATTCACGCATAGTCTTGATACCTAAGAAATATGGGACTTGGCGCATGTGTGTAGATTTTCGAGCTTTGAAAAAAAATTACAGTAAAAAATAGTTACCCACTCCCAAGAATAGATGATTTTCTTGATCATCTAAAAGAAGCAAAGTTTTTCACTAAGTTAGATTTACGAAGTGGATATGATCAAGTAAGAATTTTAGAAAGTGATATATGGAAAACTGCATTCAAAACCAAACAAGGACTTTTTGAATGGCTACTTATGCCTTTCGGTTTATGTAATGCACCGACAACTTTTATGCGAGTTATGGATAATGTTTTGTGACCATTCCTTGATGACTTTGTTATTTTGTACTTAGATGAAATTTTAATTTTCAGCAAAACAAGAGAATATCATGTCTTGCATGTGAATAGAGTGCTTGATATTTTGAAGAAAGATAAATTGTTTCTTAAGATGTAAAAATGAGAGTTTGGAAAGACTTCTTTGGTCTATTTGGGACATATTGTAGTAGGAGGAGAATTGAGAATTGATCCTTCTAAAGTGGAGGCCATTGTGAATTGGCCCACACCCAAAATGGTTACTGAGGTAAGAAGTTTCTTAGGTGCAACTCAATATTGGAGGAAATTTATTGCTAACTTTTCTTCCATCGCAGCTCCTATGCATGTAGTGACAAGTGTGAAGAAAGGCTTCCAATGGGGACGCAAACAACAACAGTCTTTCGAAGCTTTAAAAGCCAATATTAGTTCAGCTCCAGTCCTTGCACTACCAAATTTGAGACAGCCATTCGAGATACAAACTGATGTTAGTGACTATGCCATGGGCACAGTCCTTTTGCAACATGGTAAGCTTATCTCCTTTCATTCAGAAAATTTTAATGGTATTGTGACTAATTGTCCTACATATGACAAAGAACTATATGCGTTGGTACAAATTTTCAAGAAGTGGAAACACTGCTTGATGGGTAAAGAGACTATTGTACGCACTGATCACCAACCATTACAGTACTTGCAGTCACAAACAAAATTGTAGCAATCAAGACATTTCAGGTGGATGGGATTTCTTTAACAATTTCACTTGGTTATAAGGTACAAAAAAGGTATATTCAATAAATTTGCAAATATTCTTTTGAGACCAATCATCAGTGCTTCTACTTTACTCAAAAATGATTATGTTGTACATGAGAGTTACATAGAACAATATGCACATGACATTGTTTTCCAAGATGTGTATGCTAGTTTGTGTGAAGGGAATCAAGCTGAAGAAAAAGATTATCACATGCATAAAAATTTGTTGTTTCATTTGGGAAAGCTATGTATTCCACAAGGAGAGAGGCTAACTGCCATGAGAGAAGCTCATTCTTCTCTTATTGCTGGACAATTTGGGGTAAGCAAAACAGTGGCACATCTACAGAGGTATTGTTATTAGCCTCGAATGATAGATAGTGTGTCACGTTTTATAAGAGATTGTTCTATGTGTGCAAAAAGTAAGATTAGTAATAGAAATATTGGATTGTAGATGCCACTACCAGTACCATCAAGGCCATGGGAGAGCGTCTCCATGGACTTTGTTGGAGGTCTACCTATGTCAAGAAAGAAACATGATTATCTTTTTGTAGTTGTGGATAGATTCAGTAAAATGTGTATACTTATGCCATGTAAGAAAACCATTATTGTTGAACAAACTACTTAACTTTATTTTTAAAATGTTTGGGTTCATTTTGGACTAATCACTTCTATTTTTAGTGACAGGGATTCCAGGTTCATTAGGAATTTTTGGTCAAATCTATGGAGGATGATGGACACAAAATTGAAAAAGAGTATGACTTTCCATCCACAAACAAATGGAAAAATCGAAGTAGTGAACATAATAGTTGTGCATCTATTGAGAGGATATTGCAGGAAACATCTTGAGTTGTGGGATGAACAACTGCATTATATTTAGCATGCTTACAACCGGGCAAAGCACTTTTCAACACAAACCTCACCTTTTGAAGTATGCTTTGGGTATTTTCCAAAATCGCCATTAGACTTCATCTTTGGGAAGGATGTTGTAATCGATGGCCATAGTGATATTGATAAGGCTCTAAAGTTCATTGAGAAAATTCAAATGATACATCAACAAGTTCAAGAAAAACTTGAGAAAAGTCAAAGAAAATACAAAGAGAGGCATGAAAAACACCGAGTTGATCACAATTTTTAAGAGGGAGATGAGGTATGGTTACAAATTAGCAAAGAAAGGATGCAAGGAGAAGGTAAAAGCTCAAACCCATACACTATGGTCCTTTCAAGATCATAAAAAAAGTTGGTAATAATGCATTCCTACTTGATTTGCCTTCTTACATGCAAATGTATTCAGTTGTTAATGTTGAAAACTTACACTTGCATGAGCCTCCTTTGATCGATGATCAAGGAAGTGATGTTAAACTACCCTCTATTGAATAGGGTAAGAAAGAACTAGTATGAACATTAGATTTAATTCACAAGTAGTGATCTATCAGATAACTGATGATTTGGTATTATTAGCTGCATGCATATGAATTCTGATGATCAACCAGTTGAGACAGAGGTTAAAGGGAAGTTAAATATCAGTTGTATTATTAGTGAATTTCCCATACGAAATTATAAAGTCACAGGAAGTTTCATTATTATCCTATTTAATAGGGATTAATTTCCTATGGATTGCGTGAGCACGACTGGGCTAAGAAGGAGATGAGAATTGGCTAAGTGTTGGTCAATTTTGCCTAATAATTGCTAGTCAATTTTGAGCAAGATCAGAGTGAGACGATCGATAGAGTGAAAGATTTTCTCGGTGTGAGAAAGGATTGCATTATTTCATGATTCTCTGACTATGTACAATATATCATAGAGGGGTTTTGAGCAGGTGCTTTCCCCAGATACATCTTTTGTTTTTTGATTGATAATTTCCTTTCTCTTACTTGCATGTGATTGAGGTATCATGTTTTATATTCCGCAAATATAGTAGAAGGATTCAATATCTTGTTTTAGTACATTACATGATCGGATTGAATCCATTGGTATAAATTTTATATATAATTTCTATATGGTATCAAAGCAGGAATTTTTTGGGCGTGAGTTTGCAAAGAATATCTGAAAATTCAGATGCAAAATTTTCAAAAAAATATAGCATATTTGGATTCCTTGCGAAAAAATACCAAAATTGAAAAACAAAATCGGTCGAATCGGAGCTCGGATGAGGGAGATATCATCGATTTAAAATCAACTATTTTTTTAGAAATTTTTTTGACTACGAGACAATTACAATGTGTGCAAGTTGAAAAAGGACAGAAAGCCAAGGGAAAGAAGTCCCAAGGCAAAGACGGCAAGAGATACTTACCCAAGATCAAATTTTTTCACTGTCATGAACATGGGAACTATGCTTCAAATTGTCCATAGAAGAAGACAAGCAAGAAGGAGTCTGCACTTGTAGTGGGTGAAGCATTAGATTCACAGTTCAAGCTTGATTTTACTCTCATTGCATGCATGTCCAGCATTGTAATGGGATGCATGTGGTATCTAGACAACGGTGCCTCGTTCCATATGACGGGGAATAGAGATCTCTTTAGTGACTTGGAGGAGAAGGAACTCCAATAGAACATAGAGTTTGGAGATGATTAGAGGTATAGCATGACCGACATAGGTACACTTACCTTTCAGAGGGAGTTTGGCTCCCCTCTTAGACTAGTAGATGTTTTGTATATTCCAGGCCTAAGGAATAATCTTGTCTCCATAGCAGTATTGGAAGACCATGGTTATGATGTGATGTTTAGAAAAGGAAAGGTGTTCCTTAAACACATAGCCATAGGACAGGTGAAACAGATCGGTGTAAGAGTCAAGAACCTATATGCTCTCAAGGTCAAGGATGCATGCAAATATTTGAGGATCAAAGAAATAGTTAATGGCTTGGTGGTTGAGAGGGAACAATTATCTCTCAACATGCAGCCTCAGAAGCAGTCTCAGAAGGTTGTGGAGCAACCACAATTGAAGAAGAAGAGAGGAGACTAAGTGGAAGAGTCCACTCAAGCAGAGACCTCCAGGAGGGGGAAATTTCAAGCCAGAAAGGAAGGGGGAGTACATGCATCTATACCTCCAGGTGTGAGGTGGGGCAATGTGCAGATATAATCCCAAGAAGAAATTTGGGTAGGGTCCATTGATATGGTGTCTTAGATGAATCGAACCTTTCTATGAGGAGCCCATAGTACAATAGTAGCAAGAAGGATCTGTTAGATTGATGCAACCAGATGTCAGGAAGAAAGAATCAAAGTGACATATGTTGGATACTAGAGCGCAGATCAAAGTTGGCAGCAGTGCAGAGTGCATGGATGCAGATGTCAGCAACATCGCAGAGAGTCCAGTAGACATTTGCAGTAGCTAGCAGAAATCAGAAGACTCTGTTGACAGATGCATTATACCGATTCATTTGTTCGGAGGCTATTCAGTTTCAGGAGTTGCATGTGCACACAACACTATATAAGTGTTGCATGCAGAACATTCCAAAGGTATTGAATCGAGATAGATTAATTCATTTCTTGTTGAGAGGGAGTGTTGAAATTTGCAACAAGAAACAATGAAATTAGCGTCCATAAAGGACAAAAATCGACCACATAACTGGTGTGGGATTCTAGTTACACATGAGTAAGGAATTCAGTTACACACTAATGCTAAATCGGGGCATATAATTTATTTATCCCTTAAATAAATTGGAAATTAAATTGTAATGTCATCTCATAACAACTTGTATCAGTTAACTAAGTCAGAAATACTGAGTTAGTTGAATAAATTCGAGTTGAGGGTCAAAGGTGAAGCATGTAGAGTGATTCTATTATTTTGGGGCTCTAGTTGCAGTTAATGCATTAGTATAGTGCATGTGTAATCAGTTAACTTAAATTAATCGAGTTAAAATCATTTTAACTAGTTCTAACTGAGTGATGAGCTAGTGAGAGGTCAAGTGAATTAAATTAGATTTAATTCAAAAGTAGTGATCTATCAGATAACTAATGATTCACTATTATTAGCTCCATGCATGTCAATTTTGATTATGACCCAGTTGAGACAGAGGTTAAAGGGAAGTTAACTATCGATTTTATTATTATAGAATTGCCCGAATGCAATTATAAAGTCAGAGGAAGGGTCATGAAGGATTGCGCAGTTAAGGAAGGTTGATTATCCTATTTAATAGGGATTAATTTCCTCAAGATTGCGTGAGCAAGTCTGGGCTAAGCAGTGGTTGAGAATTGGCTAAGTTTTGGTCAAATTTGCCTAAGTATTGCTGGTCAGTTTTGAGCAGGATCAAAGTGAGACGATCGGTAAAGTGCAAGATTTTCTCGGTGAGAGAAAGCATTGTATTGTTTCATGATTCTTTCACTATGTACAATATATTATAGAGAGGTTTTGATAAGGTGCCTTCCCCAGTTACATCTTTTGTTGTGTGATTAATACTTTCGTTTCTCTTACATGTATGTGATTGAGAAATCGTGTTTTATATTCTGCAAATATAGTAGAAGGATTCAGTATCTTGTTTTAGTTCATTAAATGATCGGATTGAATCCATTGGTATAGAGTTTCTATATAATTTCTACAAAATATGAAAATTATTTTACTAAGTTAGACTTAAGTAGTGGCTACCATAAAATTAGAATTGTTGAAGGTGACATTTGGATGACAAAATTCAAGACAAAACAAGGTTTGTTTGAATGGCTTATTATGCCTTTTGGTTTATGTAATGCTCATGCTACCTTCATATGTGTGATGAATGATGTGTTGAGGCCATTTCTTGACGATTTTGTCATAATCTACTTAGATGATATATTGATTTTCAGTAAATCACGCGATGAACATGTCATGCATGTAAGAAAAGTACTTGATGTCTTAAGGAAAGAATAGTTGTTTTTGAAGATGTCAAAATGTGAATTTTGTAAAACTTCTTTGGTGTACTTGGGGCATATTGTTGGAAGAGGTGAGTTGAAGATAAACCCCTCTAAGGTTGAGGTCATTGTGAATTGGCCAACACCCAAGACAATCACTTAAGTAAGAATATTTTTGGGAGCATCCCAATATTGGAGGAAATTTTTTTCCAACTTCTCTTCTATTGTTGCTCCATTTCATGCATTGAATAGTGTGAAAAAGGTCTTCCAATGGGGAGGAAAGTATCAAAAAGCATTCGATACTTTGAAAGATAAGATTATTTCAACCCTAATACTTGCACTATCGGACTTGAGATAGCCCTTTTAGATTCAAACTGATGCAAGCGACTATGACATGGTCACAGTCCTTATGCAACATGGTAAGCCCATTTCATTTCATTCAGAAACTTTCAATGGTGCAGTGATTAACTATCCTACTTATGACAAGCAGCTTTATGCATTGGTTCAAAGTGTGGAAAAGTGGAAAAACTACTTGATGGGAAAGGAAACCATCATACACATCGACCACCACCCATTGCAATACTTGAAATAAAAAATGAAGTTTTAACAATCAAGGCACTTTCGATGGATGGGTTTCCTACAACAATTTCACTTGGTCATCAGGTATAAGAAAGGTATATACAACAAGGTTACTAATATGCTTTCTAGGCCTAATGTTAGTGCATCTACTTTACTAAAGCATAATTATGTTTTGCATGAAAGTTATGTTGAGAAATATGCATTCAATAATGACTTTCAAGATGTTTACGAAAACTTGAGTCAAGGCAAGAAATTAGAGGAATTGGATTTCCATGTACATAATAACTTGTTGTATCATTTGGGCAAGCTTTGTATTCCATAGGGGGGGAGAGTGAATGTCATAAGGGAAGCACACACTTCTCTTATTGTTGGACATTTCAGTGTAAGAAAAACAGTGTCACATCTTCATAGGTATTGTTATTGGCCTCGTATGTTCGAAAGTGTGTCACGTTTCATTAAAGGTTGGTCATTATGTGTAGTCAGTAAGCCTAGCAATAGGAAGTTAGGATTGTCCATACCACTTTCCGTACCTTCACGTCCATCGGAGAGTGATTCTATGGATTTTGTAGGCGGTCTTCCATTGTCAAAAAAAGATCATGATTATTTGTATGTAGTTGTGGATAGGTTTAGCAAGATGTCTATATTAATGCCATGTAAAACGAAAATCGCAGCTGAACAAACAACTCAATTATTCTTTGTGCATGTTTGCGTTCATTTTGGATTTCCCACATCGATTGTTAGTGATCGAGATTCTTGATTTGTTGGGAATTTTTGGTCAAGTTTGTGGGACTTGATGGATACCAAGTTGAAAAATAGTACAACCTTTCATCCACAAAAAAATGGTTAAACCGAAGTGGTCAATCGAAAAATCATACATCTTCTTCGAGGATACTGCAGCAAGCATCCTAGTAAGTTGTGGGATGAACAATTTCATTACAGTCAACATGCTTACAACCATGCAAAACACTCCTCTACACAAGCATCACCATATGAGGCATGTCTTGGATAATTTTCAAGATTGCCATTGGATTTCATTTTTGGGAAATATATCACTATTGATGGCCATAGCAACATAGACAAAGTCAAGAAGTTCATAGAACAAATCCAATTGATACATCAAATAGTTCAAGATCAACTTGAAAAGAGCCAAGGCAAGTACAAAGCAAGGCATGAAAACATTGTGTAGATCACAGGTTCCAAGTTGGTGACGATGTTTGGCTGCACATTAGCAAAGAGAGGCTTCAAGGGGAAGGTAAAAAACTAACACCAATTTGTTATGGTCCTTTCAGAATTTTGGAAAAGATTGGTGACAATGCCTTCAAGTTAGATTTTCCTTCATACATGCAAATTTACTCTATTGTTAATATTGAGAACATAATATTTTATGAGACTCCTTTGATTGAAGATCAAGGAGAACATGTTCATATTCCTTCCATTGAGGATTTTTCTCCTGAATACCTTGATGAGCTTCAACAAGACACCGTTCTTGACAACGGAACAAGGACATCAAAACGAGGGAGTGTAGACTACCTTTGTGTGGGGCTCAAAGGAAAAAATCCAACCAAAGCCTAATGGATTGAGATTTAAAAGGTGAGGGAACTTCACCCTCATCTGATGAACAACCAAAAGTGATGTTTTGGGGTCCAAAATCTTCCAGTGGGGAGGAGTGATCAGGTGCTCAAAATTATGCTAAAAAATGAAAGTTATCAGAATGGTGTGGAATCTAAATGACCACGTAGATCTCATCGTTTTGAATCTGACTGTTGAATTTTTCAACAAGAAACAATGAAATTGGCATCCAGAAACAACATCCTTGATCCTAGTGAAAATTAAGCACCTACAATAGGTGGGGCCCACACAAGCTATTTTTAGGTGGATGTCTATTTATAGATGTATAAGCAAATTATATTTATAGATGAGGTCTATTTATATGTATGTGCAAGTTATATGTATAGATTGCATGTCTATTTATAGATGCATGTCGACTATTATTATCCCTTAATAATAGTTGGACAATAAACTATAATCTATTCTCAATGAGCACTTGGAAACAGTTAACTGAAGTGGAAAATCAGTTAACTAAGTGAATTTTGAGTTAAGAGGTTTCCTAGTGGGACATGCAAGTGGACTGAGTTGTAACTGAGTGATTCAAAGTTGTAACAGAGTTGGAAGTATAGTTATGAAAGTTGTAAAGTAGTTTAACTCAGTTAAGTGAGTTAAACTAAGTTGTGCTAGTTGTAACTGAAGATACACTAGTGAGAGATCAAGTGAATTAATTATTAATTAATTCACATTGGTGGTCTCACATGCAACTGAATAATTACTACTATTAACTACATGCATGTCAGATCCAGTGGAGACCTAGTTGAGATGTAGGTGAAAGGGACAAATTGACTATCAGTTGTGACATTATTGGTTCACACATGTGACCACACACACATTGGATGTTCCTATGAGTATTGCGCAATCAAGGCAGGAAAAAATCATTCATTCATAGGTTCTTTACTGTCAGGGATTTCGTAGTGGAGGCAGGTTGTCTGGAGACAACAAATTGGCTAAGGAACTTGCCAATTTTTGTATGACAGTGTGAGACAGTTAGCTCATGTACTGAGAGCTCTTGAATTGTAGCTTTGTATGTAAATTTTTCATCATCCATGATATATAAATAATAGAAGATAGTGGGGTTTTTAGCTTTATGCTTTCCCGGTAAAATTATCTGTGTTATGTGTGATTGATCTTTCTTCATGATATTGTGATTGGCGATTGTTGTTCAAATTCCGCAAAGATTTTGTAGAAGCGATTATGTATTTAACAGTGGAATATTATTGTTAGTTCAGGAGAATCCAGAAAATACATATTTTGTATTTAATTTCTACATGGTATCAGAGCACAGGAGATTGCAATTTTGAAGCAGGAGTTGAGTTTGTTGGTGGAAAGAATTCAAATTTGCAGAAAGACTTTCTTGGCACTACAGTTGATTCAAGATCGAAATGGATTTCAATGGCTTGAGGTTAGAGTATGCACTCCAGGGCAGCTTGAACTACATTTATTGGAAGGACAGGATGGAGGCAGTACTCGAAGACAATGGCTTGAAGAAATTCATTGAAAAAGATGTTCCTAAGCCAGATGCTGCAAATCTTGATGCATGGTGAAAGAAAGTGGCAAAGGCGAGGAATATTCTGTTGGAAGGAGTACGAGACCATATTTTCTCAAGCCTTCATGGTAAAGCCACACCATATGCTATGTGGAAGGATTTGATGGAACTATTCCAAAGCAACAGTGACCATAGGAAATTTTCGCTCAAAGATAAACTCAGGAAGATCAAGATGGAAAAGAACAACACTATTCTGGTATACTTAACAAAGTTTGTCCAATGTAGGGATGAGATTGGGAGTGTAGGAATAAGTTTTGCTGATGATGATTAGGTGAGCTTGGCTCTCTTTGGACTTCCTAAGAGTTGGCACAGTTATGAAGACTCTGTCAACAGACGAGAAAAATTTCTGGATTGGGAATGGCTATGGTCAGATCTGGTGCAGGAGGAGTTCAGGCAGAACACTAGAGTTCAAGCGGAACACTAGAGATGGATCTTCATGATGAAGAGGATTGTGCTTTGGCTGCCAAGGCGAAGAAAGGGAAGGGGAAGAAAATCTATTCTAAATCTGAAGCTGGTGAAGATGGCAAGGAGCACAACATGTCCAAATTGGAGTGTTTTAACTATCACGAGTATGGACATATTGAAAAAAAATGTCCACAAAAGAATAAGAACAAGATGGCTGCTAGAGCTGCAGCTGGTGAGGCCCTTGCCTCGCAATTTGAGCTTAACTTCTCATTGATCGTATGCATGGTTTCAAGTGCATTTGGATCGAGGTGGTACTTGGATAGTGGTGCTTCCTTTCACATGACGGGAGATAAGAAAGTTCTCAGTGAATTGGAGGAGAAACATATCTAGATGCATATTGAGTTGGGCGACGATGGACGATATAGTGCGACTGGAATTGGTACCATTACCTTTCAGAGGGAATCAGGTAAAATATTTCATTTAAAAGATGTAATTCATGTACTAGGTTTGAAGAAAAATTTAGTCTCAGTCACAATGTTAGAGGATACAGGCTAGAATGTTGTCTTTAGTGAAGGAAAATTTTTCCTGCGACACAAAGCAACAGGGCAAGCCAAGAAGGTTTGGATTCAAGTTAAGAATCTCTATAGACTTGATGTAGATGGGATTTCTACAAAGCTTCCTACTGTTGGGAAGTGTGAGAAAGCCATGAAATTTACCCTTGAGAGGGAGATGGATTTGTATGCACATAAGAGTGAACCTTAGCATGTAGAGCAACCACAAGATGAGGATCATGGAGTGGAAGCAACCACTCATGCAGAGAAATTTTGTGCCAGATGGGTAGAGGGAGTGCATGCAGTTATACCACCAGGTGAGAGGTGGGGTGACATGCATGAATAATCCCAAGAAATTTATGGGCAGGATTCATTGAGATGGTGTGGATCTCATGAATCGAATCTGGCTATAAGGAGCCCATAGAGCAGCAGTAGCACGATCGGTTGGATTGATGTAGTCTAATGTCGTGAGGACATGAAATCAAAGTGACAGTGTCAGATACTGGAGCGTAGACTAGAGTTGACAACAAGTGTAGAGTGCATGGATGCAAAGGTCAACATTGCAATAGATCCAGAAGACATGTTCAGTTGGTACCAGCAGAGGTCAAAATTTGTTTATGACAGATGCATTATACTGATTCATTTGTTTGGAAGCTATTCAATTTTAGAAGTGTTGCATGCAAAGGTTGCAGGGCGCATGTCTGTAGTTGCATGACACATGCAAAAGGTTGCAGGGCGCATGCATGGAGTTGCATGTCACATGCAAAGACATTACTTTCTTGTTGAGAGGGAGTGTTGAATTTTGCAACAAGAAACATTGAAATTGGCATCCGGGAACAACCTCCTTGATCCTAGTGAAAATTAAGCACCTACACTAGGTGGGGCCCACACGGGCTATTTTTAGGTGGATGTTTATTTATAGATGTATGAGAAAATTATATTTATAGATGACTTCTATTTATAGATGTATGTGCAATTTCTATTTATATATTCCATGTCTATTTATAGATGCATGTCCACTATTATTATCCCTTAATAACAGTTGGACAATAAACAATAATCTATTCTCAATGAGAACTTGGAAACAGTTAACTGAAGTGGAAAATCAGTTATCTAAGTGAATTTTGAGTTAAGAGGTTTCCTGGTGGGACATGCAAGTGGACTTAGTTGTAACTGAGTGATTCAAAGTTTTAACAGAGCTAGAAGTGTAGTTATGAAAGTTGTAAAGTATTTTAACTCAGTTAAGTGAGTTAAACTCAATTATGCTAGTTGTAACTGAAGATACACTAGTGAGAGATCAAGTGAATTAATTATTAATTAATTCACAATCAATAGTCTCACATGCAACTGAAGAATTACTACTATTAACTACATGCATGTCAGATCCAGTGGAGACCTAGTTGAGATGTAGGTGAAAGGGACAGATTGACTATCAGTTGTGAAATTAGTGGTTGCACACATGCGACCACACAAAAATTGGATGTGCCTATGAGGATTGCATAGTCAAGGCAAGAAAGAATCATTCATTTAGAGGTTATTTACCATCAGGGATTGCGTAGTGGAGGCAGGTTGTCTGAAGGTAGTAAATTGGCTAAGGAACTTGCCAATTTTTGTATGACAGTGTGAGACAGTTAGCTCATGTACTGAGAGCTCTTGGATTTTAGCTTTGTATGTAATTTTTTCATGATCCATGATATATACATAATAGAAGATAGTGGGGTTTTTAGCTTTATCCTTTCCCGCTAAAATTTTATGTGTTATGTGTGATTGATCTTTCTTCACGATATTGTGATTGGCGATTGTTGTTTAAATTCTGCAAAGATTTTGTAGAAGCGATTTTGTATTTAAATGTGGCATATTATTTTTAGATCAGGAGAATCTAGGAAATACATATTTTGTATTAAATTTCTACATGGTATCAAAGCACAAGATATTTCAATTGTGAAGCAGGAGCTGAGTTTGTCGGTGGAAAGAATTCGAATTTGCAGAAAGACTTTCTTGGCACTACAGCTGATTCAAGATTGAAATGGCTTTCAATGACTTGAGGTTAGAGTATGCACTTGAGGGAAGCTCGAACTTAATTGCTTGGAAGGATAGGATGGAGGCAGTGCTCGAAGACAATAGCTTGAAGGAATTCATTGAAAAAGATGTTCCTAAACTAGATGTTGCAAATCTTGATGCATGGAAAAAGAAAGTGGCAAAATAAAGTGGCAAAGGCGAGGAGGATTCTGTTGGAAGGAGTACCTAGTGAAGTAACTTCAATCTCAGTGTACCAAGCATGAGTTACTTGTTATATCCCATACAATTCTCTCTTGATTCTGCACACATGTGAATCTATGCTGAAGATCTCAAAACCTTTTGATCGCTCAATGTACACCTCTTCCTCAATCACCCCATTGAGGAAGGTTGTCTTTACATTCATATGATGTATCTACCATCCCATTTTCTTTGAAAATGAAAGGATGGTTGTGACTGGTGAAAAGGTCTCATCGTAATCAATCCCCTCCATCTGAGAGAACCCTCTGGCCAAAAATATGGCCTTTTGTTTCTCCACACTCTCATTTGTTTCCTACTTCACCTTGTAGATCCACATGGATCCTACAACTGACTTCGCCTCTAGTCTTGGGATAAGTTCCCATGCATTGTTTCTGATAATGGAGTCATACTCCTCAACCATGGCATCAACCCAAACTAGTTGTTGCACTACTTCTTCAAAAGAGGATGGATCTATCTCTACACTCTCGCTCATAAGAGCCATGTAGCCAACGTACCACTTTGGGGACCTTCTCTGCCTGCGATTTGATGTGGGTGCTCCCCACATTCTATATATCGTCAAGCACCAACCTTTCAGCCTCTCTAGCGCGCTTCTATCTAGGTATGTCTCTGCATGAGTGGGTTCTTCCACTCTTTTTTCCTTTACTTGTGGTTGCTCCACATCTTGAGGTTCTTCTTTTGGAGCCAAAATCTCCTCAACTACATGAAATTGAATCTCCCTCTCAAGGGAAATTTGCATGACCTTCTATTCATCGAATTTCATATCTCTTCTTACCATTGTCATCATGTGTGCTGAAAAGTACACCTAATAGTTGTGAGGTGTATCAGTGTACCCCACGAATATTCCAAACTCAGTTATTAGCTCTAGATTCTTCTTGGCATCTTTGGTTACATGGAAATAAACTAATGAACCAAAAATTTTAAAATAAAGCACATTTGGTTTCTTACCTGGAAAAAATTCCTCTGGTATACTCATCCCAAGTATCTAATGAGGACTGATGTTCTGCACAAATACTTCTGTATTGCATGCTTCCACCCACAGATGCAATAATAGGCCCTGATCATGAAACAACGCTCGTGCTTCTCCCATAATAGTTTTTTTCTTCCTTTTTGCAACCTCATTATGTTGTGGGTTATGTGTTATAAATTCCTGTCGAATTCCTTCTGAAGCACATAAGTTATTGAATTTGTTCTAGGCATATTCTCCATCATTGTTGCTTCTGAGAGCTTCACCTTCTTCCATGTATCTTTCTCGACAAGTGATTTTAACTCACAAAAATTTGAGAACATCTCATCTTTCTTCAGCATGAAGAAAATCCAACACTTGCGTGAAAAATCATCTACAAAAATCACACAATACCTATGTTTTTTGTGGAGGCTATTGAGAATGATCCACACACATCTGGGTGAACTCTCTCAAGGATCACCTTTGCTTAGATTTCCTTATAGTGAAGGATGGCTTTTGTGTTATTCCCCAATGCACACCCTTTTCATGTATCTCACTGCTCAAGTGCACCCTTGGGAAGTCCTGTACAAATCTATTGCATGATTTTCAAAGCACCATGGTGTAGATGACCCAATATTTTGTGCCATAACTCACCAATGTTTTGGATCTACACCTTCTTTGCTTCCATGCTCAAGGCATCCAATTGGTAGAGGTTCTTTATTCGAATCCCAATCTTGTTCACCTGTCCTATGGCTTTTTGACGAAGGGATGCCTTTCCTTTGTTAAATATCACATCATAGCCACAAACTTCTAACATAGAAACTGAAACTAAATTATTCTTTAAACCAGGAACATACATGACATTTTTTAATGTGAGAGGAGTACTAGAATTCCTATGAAAGGTAATTTTACCTATTCCGATTGTGTTATACCTCTTGTCATCTCCCATCTTGATGTGCATATGGAGATCCTTCTCCTCCAAGTAACTGAAGAATTCTTTATTGTCGGTCATATGGAATCAAGCTCCACTATCTAAGTACCACACTGAAACCACCATTGATGTCACCATCCATGCGATGAATGTGAAATCCAACTCAAACTGTGAATAAAATGCTTCACCTACCGCTCCTCCTAAGGGATTCTTTCATGTCTTCTTGTGTGGACACTTTGTAGCATAGTCTCCAAGCTCATGATAGTGGAAACATTTTATCTTTGACAAGTCTTTCTTCTTCCTTGCCTCACTAAAATCTAATTTGGAATGGGACACCTTCCCTTTCCCTTTCTTCTCCTTTTCAACCAAGACACAATTCTCCTCATCATCATTTTTTTATTAAGGATACATCTCTGGCGTTTCGCCGAATCTCTTCTTGTACCAAGTCGGACCATAATCGCTCCCACTCTGGTAAATTCTCCCTCCCATTCACCAAATCCTGGTAGTTGTGCCAACTCTTGGGAAGGCCTAGAAGTGTTAGTCCCACCAAATCATCCCAGGAAACTGTCACACCAACACATCCAAGCTCATATTTACATTGAGTGAACTTCGTTAAGTATTTTTGTATAATGTCGCCCTTCTCCATCTTGATCTTTCTGAGTTTGTCCTTTAATGCCAACTTCCTTTGGTCACTGATATTATGAAACATATATGTTAAGGCCTTTCACATAGCATATGGAGTTGAATTTCTACGTAGGTTCAAGAAAAAATTGATCTCGAACTCTGTCTAACAGAAACCTTCTCTCCTTTGCTAGATTCTTCTTCCATACATCAAGATTTTGAGCATCTACTATTGTGGGTCAGGAATATCATTGTCTATGAATTACTTTAGTCTTTTTTCCTCCAACACTCCCTCCATCCCATCCTTCGAAGCTATGTAATTCGAACTATCCTTAATGGCATATTTGAGTCTCAATCTAGGGAAAGACATCGTGATCTGTTGCTGGTCCTAAAGAATAAATCTACAAATTTGATTCACCTATTAAAAAAAAAATCATATTCTTCTCTTCTATAGTGATTCCTACTCTGATACCATTTAGAAAATCCACATATATTCAACTGATATTGTAATATATGCTAAAACAAAATATTTGAATCTATTCTACAAATTGCGGAAACCAATTATGATCGCACAATCACATGAACAAGAAAAAGAAACAATTTCAATCACACAACACAAATATGTATCTGGGGAAAGCCTTAGATAAAAATCTCGATATATGTATATCGCATTAAGTCAAGAATATGAAACAATACAATGTTTCTCTCATGCTTGAGAGCTCTATGCACTATCTCTAGTTTTCTCACTCTGATCTAAGCAAGATTTCTCCAATACTTAACAAATTCCTTGCCCCTGTCTGACCAACCTTGATCACACATTCCTTAGGGAATTGATACCCTATTAATTATGAAATTCCCACTAACTAATTGCTCAACACATCCAAGACATCCTGATGACCTCATGCATGGCCTCTACAATTTTCTAATTATACTTTACTGATAGTTTACTTCCATTTAACTCCAATCTCAACTAGGCCTTCCTTAGAATTGACATGCACAACCATTTATAGTGAATTATCAGTTATCTGATTGATCACTGCATGCGAATTAAATCAGATTTAATTAATTAGACCTCTCACTAGCTCATGCATCAGTTAGAACTAGTTAAACTGATTTTAACTCAAATAATTAAGTTAAACAATTACAACTAAAAAAAAATGCAACTGGACCCCCTAACACTTAGATTGAACTCTAAATGGCTCAAGTTTGACCCCAACTGGAATTTACTTAGCTAACTAAGTCTCCCCAACTTAGTTAACTCGTACAATCTATCATGTGATGTGGAATTACAATTTCCTTCTAATTTAATTAAGGGAAAATTAAATTAGAAGCCTCTTCTTGTTTCCAATTTCAATAATAAACACAATACACTACAAATTTCTTATAGATAACAACCCCTGATTTGGATCCAATGTCTGAAGGGTTCTTCACACAGTGTCTTACACCAAAGGTCAATTTAATGATAGAGAATGAAGTTAAATCTCCTTCACTGGCTAGGAAATAAGGATGCCAACTCTCAAGAATTGAGTCTGGACTAAATACACAACAAAAATTTTCCACTAAGGACCTGCATATCTCAAAGGGGGACCCCTTCACCACTCCCTATAGTTCCCTCAATGATCCTCCCTTATTCTAGTGCTTCATGTGCACAAAAAAAATCAAATGGGTCTATTTCTTCTTCTTTTTTTTGACTCATATAGGGGGATCCCTCAAATTTCCTTAACTATCACAACTTGAACTTGGACTATGCATTCCAACTTCAAGACACATGTTTGTAGGGTTATAGTGTTACCAGCTCATTTACACATAGTTTGAGTCTTATTTCTTTGTCTCCAATCATTGTCATCCTCCTCATCTGACTTCCAAAACTAAGACTGCTTCTTTCTCCCCATTAGTGTTGCTTTATGCCTAAGGAGTCTAAGGTCTCCTTCTAGGGCTATAAAGTCAACTAGGACTCTACTGCAAGGTACACAACCCATGCTTGGGTGGCTCCCATACTTCCTTCCCTATTCTCTCATAATCACTTTAGGAAATTGTTAGCTCAATAAGAACATGATGGGGTTAGAACACTAAATTTAGGGAATATAGTCCAAAATTTCTTCTTCATCTTGTAGACTTTTCCTCCTTCTTCAACTTTAGCATTTTTATAATCAAATCCAAAATTTTATGTGAAACAATTTGGAAAAATATCCATGGTAACTCCCAACATTATTATCTTCTTTTAATTATACTGCAAAGTTTGGGAATTATGAAAAAAATATCATATATATATATATATATATATATATATTTTAAAAAAAAAAAATTTCGTTCATTTCTAACCAAAAAAGAGATTCGAAGAGAATCATCTCCCTTTTTATCTCACTGTGCTACCTACTTATGTACTTTACCATTACCTTATATCATCCTAATCAATACCAATAGGAACTCACATAACATATTTTTAAACTCTTGTCCTCTTTTCTATTTTAAATGATGACATTGAATTCTCATTCTACTTCATTCCTCATAAGTTAGAATTGGTTCTTAAAATAAGAATATTAAATACATCTTAATCTTTAACTTGATTTTCCTTTGGTAATAAATTGTGTTTGGTATAAACTCTCTCATAACAATTTTTAACTATCTATCTTCAATTGAGAAATATAAATAATTTTATCAACTAAAATAGACTTCTAATTGCCTCAACCAATTACTTAGTTAAGAAAGGTTCTTTTGATCAGCATAAGACAATAATTCCATCTTATCTTTAATGTTAAACAAACTCTTAGACGACCGTCTATCTAATGGAAATTTTTCTTCTAATCCTTTGTAGTTTCTACTTTTCACTAGCAAAAAGCAAGTGTTTATCAACTATCTCTTGAAAACTCTAGCTAACTAATTCCAAAGTTCAATATGTCAAATTCTTGTACTTCTTACTTATTTTGTAAGTGGCTAAAAATATTATTTCCAATTAGCCAAAAGTGCCTACAATGGTTGAGTTCTCTAAAACTATAACTAAATAATAATATATGTTCAAATTTTCTATTTCTAAATAGAGAAAGCCATCAAATATTATGGTTAAGTTTAATAAATTTAAGTAGTGTTAAATGTGATTCCAATTTAAGAAATTTATTCCTTAATTATACATCAACCTATATAATGTAACTATTTAATCTTAGTACATTCCAATTATTATTTTCAATTAAATATTACACTCAATATTCTATTTCTATATAACTAGAGGCACCAAATACTATGGTTAAGTTTAATAAAATTAAATAGTATTAAACACAATTTCAATTTCTCAATAAGAAAATTATTCCTTAATTATACATCAACATATATAGTGTATAGATTTAATTATACATCAACATATAAAATGCAACTATTTAATCTTAGGGTATTTTACTATTATATTTAATTGAGTATTGCACACTAGTAATGAACTATTTTTTCATTGTCCATTTAAAAACTCATTTGAACTTAATTGTAAAGATTTAATTATACATCAACATATAAAATGCAACTATTTAATCTTAGTGTATTCTACTATATTCAATTGAGTATTGCACTCTCGCGCTGAACTATTTTTTCATTGCTCATTTAAGAACTCATTTGAACGTATTAAAAGACAATAATGATAGTTAAGAAATAATAATAATAAAACTCTATAATATGATTTTTATCAAAAAAAAATTCTTATTTTTCACAATATAAACCACAAAAACCTAAATTCAATTAAAAACTAAAAGTTTAAACCATAAATAACTTTACAAATTTACAAGTGTTAACATTGGAAAATGATATGACGAAAGATGACATTAATTAATGTCAAGTCAAAGGATTTATGACTGGAAAACATTACGACTTCAGGAAGAAAATGTTAAAAATCTCAGGTTAAAGAAAATCAATTCAATTATTAGTCTTAAATGTTGATTGCACGCATTATCATTGAACGCCACTGGCCCGATAGCGCATTCTGAGTGGCAATGCTATCACGGACCACATCAAAGGACAAGTACTATGGAAGCAGCAGGAAAACCACCAGCACCTCCTTATACACTTATGTAGAGAACATAATGGAGGATTTGGAGCACACAAAGGAATCATACCTCTCCCTTGGGTCACCATCCACCATGTACGAGGGAGGGAAGGAGGATTTGAAATCCCCTATATAAAGCCACCATGAGATGAAGAATGGGTGATCACATTGTTATGCTAGCCAGAATTTCCCAAGCAATACCAGTAGTGTGTGACCCGGAGCTGCAGACAGAGGGGACTCACTTGTTGGCCAACCAACAAGCTTAGTCCACACAGTAGAGAGAGAGAGGGAGACTACACCGAGGCAAGCTTGGAATGACCAACATCCTTGCATCAGGACCTAGAACCATTTTCTAGGGGCCCTTTGGCAAGAGGGTTAAGTATTCTTCTCTTCACTACCAACGCTCAATAAAAGGGGCCTAGGGCCACCATTTGACTTATTGTGTTGTTTGACTCATTCAGAGCTTTTGTTTATTTATGTTTAGTTTTAGTTTAGTTTTTAGTTTATATTTGCATGATTATTTTTATATGTAGTATGCTCATTTAATCCACTTAATTCTGCCTGTTACCAATAGTTTAAAGGGGTAAACCACACTCCTTAAACTGGTCTGATTTCATACATACATGCACCAAATCCACCACAACAGGATTGGCGAATCCACTGACGTGTTATTACCAAGTTTATGTGGTTGTGCCTTCTTTTGTAGGAGACCTCTATCTATGTTGTGGAGTGGAGCTGATAGTCTTATGATCTCTCTTGCAGTCCCTAGATTCACCCCGAGTGACAGACTAAAGAAGAGCAGCTCCTAAATTTTTTACTTGTAGGAATTTGCATGTGTTTCTTCCTCACAGACACGCAGGGTGCACGTTTAGTGTTGACCCGCGTGTAGAAGTGCACCTGTCTCAGCCTTTTGCGCACAATTTATAGTATGAGAAATTTCTCCCTAAATTTTGTCTTTTTCTACTTGTAAGGTGCTTGGCAGCCCCTAATTCATCTTCCAACACTAGTTGTGGTACCCCGAAGCTTGTTCAAACCCACTTTTAGCTACTTTCTATAGGCTTAGTGTCAGTTTTACTTCAAGTTGATTTTTGCAAAATTTACACATAGCTTAAGTAGGGGGGCAAAGTAACTTGCATTCTGAAAAAATTATGTTTTGCAAATTTTGGTACTCACACCTAGATAACTATTCCAATTAAGTGGCCCAATACCATGCATGCATAGCTAGTTTTCTTTGTTCTAGTGTAAAATTTTTTAGTTTAGTCCAATTTTTGCACTAGGAATTTCGAGACTAGGATTGAATTGTTTATAGAAGAGCAAGTAATATCTTCTACCTTTGCACCCTTAGGTGAACCTAGGTAAGAATATGAACACTCCATATTCACAATTCGCCATCTCCCTATAGTTAGTCACATTATCTGCACATGTTTTCCATTTGAGCCAGGAACAATACAACATAGTTTAAATAGGGGATTTTGTAAAGGATCAACGATTTCCACACGTTCAAACTATGTGCTTGTCCACTTTATGCTCACACACACTCACCCACTAAGTGAATCAAAGACACCTAAAACTAACTTAACCAAACTCACTAATTTCTCCCCACAGGGGCCACAAAGATTTTATAGCTTAAGTTAGGGTCAAGGGGGTAGGCATCCAATAAGTTGCCTTGATCATACTTCATATTGAAACATATAAGTTGTGTATTTAGGGAGCTTCAAATCCACCTATCAGCCCACGGCAAAGAAAAAATGAGCGTGGCAGAGCCCGTTTTAGAGGGGATTAGGCTTAGGCGCAGTGCGTGTGGTATCAGTTGGGGATACCTGACCCGGCTGATACTCGGTACTGTTAGCTGACTACCAAGAAAACCAAGACTCGAATGCTCATGTGGGACGGTGGTTCTTAGTGGAAAAAAACTAGGGCAACCTTTACCCTATAGGTGACGGTGTAGGCAAGTGCCGGACCCTCTACCCTTACCTTGGTGGATTCTCTTCGGCTGACTGGGGGCGTCGCCATCTCTTACAGGACGTTGTGCCAGCACTCGTAAGAAATATTCTCATGGCCCTGTTACTTTTGAGTGTGTGAGGATGCATAGATCTTCTAGGATTTTGAGTATCATACGTAAACGAATAAAAACCACTTTTTTGGTTGCTTGATCACATAGATTAATTTAAAGGGAAATCTATTTTATTTTTCTCTTTGTTTTATGTATGTGACAAGAAGTTTGCTTTGATCATAGACTCTATCCTCTCAAATTTTTCCAAAATCTGGGTGACACCTGACAGGTCCCAACGGAACCTCGTCGATACAGGCGTCTTGTGGACCTCCCCCCATTACCGGGAGGGGTTCTAGGTCTTTCGCCATTCAGGCGTCAAAGACAGAACACTGCCATTGTCATCGGCTCGTCCTTTATCGGGGCAGCCATATTTGGGAACCCTAGCCAATCTCCCAACACCACACCACATACCACTCCTACCACAACCCCTAGGGGGCAGAGGAGTGCGTCCCATACGGGAAGCCAGCTAAATACACAGCAAGGTAAGTCGCAAAATAACCCTCGTTCTAACCAGAAATTTGTGTCTTCACACATTGCAATGGCATCAACCTCACAGTCACCTTTCTTAGCTTCGTTGAATCTACCCGATTTAACCAAGCTAACGAATGACACTATTGCACACGATCCTACATGGCCTCTCATGCCCATGAAGCTCCCTTCAGATATACCAAATTTCGAAGGCAAGCAAGCAGAAGACCCAGGCAATCATGTCATGACCTTTCACCTGTGGTGCTCATCAAATAGTATCATTGAAGACATTATTCGATTGAGATTATTTCAATGCACTCTCACTGGAGTGGCCGTGAAATAGTACGTGGAGCAACCCTCAGCTTCACATGGAACCTTTAGCGCCCTTGCTACCACGTTCCTCACATATTTTCAATTACCCATTCACCATGATTCTGGAATGGAATTACCGACTCATTTTAGACAAACCCCCACCATCCACATCTTGGACCAACTCTATGAATGAAGGCGGCGTCGTAGTTTATGTAAAGATAAACTTGACGATCAGGTTCTCTTAGATTTGTTCTTGAAAACTCTTACGACAGAGATTTCAAAGGATGTGGGGCAACAGAATCCCACATTCAAAGAGGACGCAATCAACAAAGCCCAGAAGCTTGAGCTGATTTATACGCAGTTAGGATACATTTATAACATTCTGCCTAACACCTTGCGCCTGCAAACTTATCAAGAAGTGCTAGGCGCGTCAAACTCTGCAGACGAGATGATTGGGTCAATGACCCAAAGTTTCCTAGGCAGCAACAGTCAAAACCCCGGTTACACATATAGTTCTACCCAAAACGTGCCTCAACCCGGTTTTCAGAGTCATCATATGCCTCATCAAAATTTGATTAATAGGGCACAAGTGTATCACCAGGGAGGACCTTATCCTCCATCTCAAGGGAATCAGTACGCAGAAAGAAAAACTGATGGAAGAACTCCCCTCCAATATTCAGGTGCAAACCCGGGACCGCATTATGCACAGTCCCTAGCACACTACCCACCTATGAAAAATAATGCATAGGTGAAATTTGTGTAGCCGTCCCAAAACCAGCCACACCAATATAACCAAGAGAACTACCCTCCTAACGTGGTAAAGAAAAAATCCAAAAAAAATCCAAAAGGGAACCATGGATAGGGGGTAGCAACTAGCAGCACCCACCGCGATCCCAGGCTGGAGGAAACTCCAACCGGAATCAAAACTAGGAGCCAAGAAATGCCCAACGACAGAGAAAAATGCCACCTCTTCAAATAAACCATTCATGTTCGATATGTGGTGAGTACGGGCACTATACTCACCACTGTCCCGATCTCCCTGAGCTAAAGAAGCTACAAAGTAACGAAGGACAAGGAGTATCTTCCCAGCAACTAGCGGTGATGCAAGAAACTTTCCCCAACCAGGGGACGGTAAGCACTCACCAGAAAAATACAGACAATTCCAGGAAAAGCAGCCATGAAATCTACATGACTAGAGAAAAGATGTTTTTCCAAACACGGAATCGCAACTACAACACCCCACCAGACACCAATACATCAGGGGCAAGTACCAGTGCGTCGACTGCACCTTTGACCATTTCAAAGATGCCTATAAAACCATTGCCAAAGATGGCAAAGGGACCTAATAGGCGAGCAGGAAACTACTCCAAAGTGGCCCATAATTATAGCATCGTGGATGATTTAGCACAATCTCTCGTCACCATGTCAGCTTTGGAAGTTTTACAGTCATACCCAAATCAAGGGAAATCCCTACTTTCTGCATTAGGTGTTGTCAACCCTGCCGATACATGCCTGATAGCTTTTGACTTAGACAAAGCCACCCCTCGGCTTCCTTCCATGGTCACCTTCCAGATACCAGTGTTAGTGCAGAACATCACTATCCACTGATGCGTCATAGACGAGGGTGCATCCACATGCATCATGTCCAAAAATTTTTGGCAAAAGTTAGGTTCTCCCAAACTAAAACCCTCATTTATCATGCTTCGAGCATACGACGGTCATCCCTCGACCCCCGTCGGCTTCTACCAAAATGTCCCAGTATGTTTAGCTGGAAATACGGTCCACATAGACATTGATGTCTTGGATGCTCACTTAGATTACAACATACTCGTCAGGCGGAGTTATATGTTTGCCATGTCTTCCATAGCCTCCTCCATCTTCCGCATTATGATGTTCCCCCACGAGGACCGCATCATTACCGTAGACCAGTTAACACACAGCGAGAAGCGTTCCCTAACCAACACGGATGTAATTATACCTTATGTAGATACAATCTCAGATGGTCTTTCATGGTACCAAGAATATGGCCCTAGCCAATTCAAACCATCGTTCATTCTAGGGTCATTCCTAGGAGATCCTCCCATTATCCCTGAGGCATCACCTGATGTCACAGGGGCCCCGGTGTGCATTATGTCCACATCAAGCACTGAGGTTAGTCAGGACATGGACTCAAGAAATAATGACACTGAGGCATCGGCCACGACAGCCTCTCGAGTCTACACCACCTCCCAAACCCCTTTCCTCCACCCCCCAGCTAACTTCGTCTCCTAGCAGGTTTTGGCAACATTGGTATTACCCAACATATCATTGGAATTCCCATTCTGGTACCTCGTTCCTCCTTCTGGAGCAGGAAAAACCCATGTTACTGCCATAGGGTTGAAGCCTCTCAGTCCTGAGGAGCCCTCACCCGTCCAAGAAACAGTTGAGACCACCCCTGCAAAGGAATTTCCCATTTCAAAACCTGTGATCACTGCTAGGAAAACTGAGAAGAGAGGAAAGAAGATGGTGACCCCCGCCATTCAACGGGAATCACTAGTCTACACCATATGTGATGTAATCAGTCATCCTACCCATATCTGTCTAGAGCTGGATGAATTAAAACCACTCCTTGGCTCCGAAACAGACATCGTGACGCCGCGTTCCCGTAAAAAGGAACCGACCACCAAAGGTAAAGGCAAAGCGCTATGTACCAATCACGCATGCGTTCTTTGCAGTAACTATGGGCACTATACCCACCATTGTCCAGAGATACCATGATATAGGGACGCCTTACATGCGATCGAGCGATCCTATCAGGAGGATCCCTCCATCCAATCTGTCGACGATGAGAATTGTACCATCCTATACTTACAGGAGGAACATAGGGTTGTAGAAAGAGCCCCAGTTATGCCCATTATACGTTTTATGCTATGCGATGAACGTGGTCACTTCCTTGAAGAGTGCGCAGCCCTGGAGCTCATCTACAGATGGTATCCAATCGAAAGGGTTTACTACGTGGGACTATGGGCATCATAATTCATATGCCCGTTATGCGCCGACAATCACATTTTGGAGAATTGTCACTACATACCTCGATTCCGGCTAGCCCTCGCTAGCCTTCACTCAGCCATAGTTCGCCTTTCCTAAGAAGATGACATGGATACCAAGTCCATAGGCAGCTCCATGACCCAAGAGGATGAGATGAGCGCATCCATCATGTTCTTGACAGCTGAAGAACGACCCACCAGGGAAACCCTAGGGAACCCCAACCGCTCTTCGTAGGGTCAACCAACATGTACATTATGCAAAATGACAGATCATGCAGTCATCCATTGCCCTGATTTAGCAGCCTTTCAGCACTGGTTCCCAATCAGACCTCAAATTGAACTCGACAGAACCTTCCTATCAAGGATATTTTTCTTGATATGTCAAGGTAATCATTATGAGTGACATTGTACTTATGCCTCACAAATTCGTCCCACCATCGACATGATTAATGCCATAGAGGAGACAGGATGAACTCTGGGAATGACATAAAAAGTACATCGTCGGGTCAATGTCCCCACCCCTGCAATGGTGTATCAAGCAAGATAAGACAACACACCAACAAAGCGTAACCTTGGCCAAGCTTAGGATAACATGCGGCCTATGTGATCTGAACGATCACCGAGTCAACCAATGCAGAGAACTCAAGCCTCTTGCAAACAGTATCAGAATAGTCTCTTCTCTCCCTCAGAAACTTCTCTCAAACCAAGAGAAGATCACGCGCACTTATTTCTGGATTTGTTAGTAATTTTATCTTACATTTAAGTGTGTACATCTCCCGAAGCTGAGAGCGGCATGAGCTACGTTGAGTCTACTCTCCACCAAATAGGTAAACACACCTAAGCCAACAATACGGAAATGGAAGAAGAAGATAACCTATTCTACAACCGACCCTTTCCAAGCATCCACGTCAGGAACAACGAGTAGCATAGAATACCACACTATCTACTCCATTGGATCAATGATACCGTGCACCATCTGAACTAGCCAAAATCACACACTGGAGTCATGCCTGCTAATGGAAACATTCAGGCACCTCTGTGGCAGGAAAAATTTCCATCTACCAGAAATTAACCATCCTAGCGGGGAGCCCAACCTTGTGCTCATACAGATCTCCATTACCGAGATTCTTCCCCCACCAAACGTCGATGACACAATCCACCACATACGATTTGTATCATCGCATGCCAAAAGATAGGATTACTGCCTCCCCCTTGTCCCAAGATTTCCACCTTAGTCCTGTCGCAAAATATCAAGGTACCTTGCACTTTTTCACAGATTTCCGCAAGATCCCACATAGTGCCATCGAACTCCTCAATGAAACCCAGCCTCTAGAGTAGCATCTAGTACAACTAGAGTTTGTCAACGAAAATCGACGTCAGTCGCTACAACACAACGAGGCCCATAAGAAAAGGGTAAAAGAATTATTCGACCACCACATCACCCCTCGCTCATTCACCAAGGGAGAATTAGTCCTCCACTATGATGTCATAAAAGAGGCCTTCGGGCCAGGAAAGTTTGAAACCTTGTGGAAAACACCTTACATCATTAAACAATACCTCCGACAAGGGGCATACATCTTGACAGAACCGGATGGGAATTACCTAACTAACCCCGTCAATGGCCTTTACCCCAAGAAATTCTACCCATAAGGGCCTCGACGACCCTTCCCCTAGAGTGAGAGTACACAAAAACCCAACCACTCAAAATTTTTGACCCAAATACTTATTTAAAATTGCTCAAAGTATCACTATAGATCACCAAAACGAACCCTATTTCAGATTTGCTGATGGAGCATCAAGATGGTCTCAAAATTTAGCCATAGCTACCTGGGTCATTTACCGCCTTGACCAATCACCACTATGTTCAAACGGTGTGTGTATCGGTTCAACAACAAACAATCAGGCATAATATGACGCCGTCATCAGACTTATGTGCGATGCCCTCCATCGGGGCATTCACCATATCCATATCTACCTTGATTCCTAGTTAGTAGTATCACAACTGAACCAAACATTTGAGACAAGGGATACACGTCTATTTAGAAAATATTTTCGTGTCAAAATATTAAGCATACAATTTGAGTACATCACATTTTCACATGTACCAAGGAGTCAAAACCAAACAGTTGATCACATAGCTAACAATATCCTAAACTGGAATGCATCTCGAATAAACCATCATACATAAAACCAAAAATATAGACATCCATCAGCATAAAAAAATACATAAACCGAAACAAGTGATACATCATGTAGAGCCTCAAAAAATATCTCTCATATATATATCAAAATATGTATATCTGAGTACAAAAAATAGTGTCGCTGGCCCAATTTCTAGCCCAAAGATATGAAAGTCGTCAAAAATAAGGGAAGCATCCTCATAACGGGTGCTTTCCCTGTGTACAAAACTACTCTAGGGAGGGTGCCCACTCAAGAGGGGCACTTGGACCCACCACTGCTCCTAGTACCACCACCGGAGCTGCTGTCGCAACTGTGATCGCCACCCGACGTAGAGTGGGCCGATAGTCCCTCTTGCGGGCCATCATTGTCTCTAACCAGACCTCCTTGAAGTCATCCAGGAAACCTCAAGCAAGCATTCCCTGGGTCAAGCGGTCCACTCAACCCTGGAAGTCCTCAAGAGCAGTCACCTAAGCTGTTAGTTATGTAATGCACGCCTCTACCGCATCAGCACGAGCTCGCTCGGACGCAACCTCTCTAGCAGCCAAGCTGCTGCCCTCCCCAGAAGGGCCAACACCACCACCAGGTCCACCAGCACCACCACCTGGTCTACCTGCATCACCTCCTCCCTAACCACCTCGAGGTTGTTGTGGAGGATCGTGGCCCACCAGTCGGGCCATGGGGCGACCTACCTCGCCAACATCTGCTCGAAGTAACCAAAACAATGTCAGTGTTAGTAGCGAAACACATAAGTATACACATACTAAAAAAAATGCAGAAAACATATATGACACATACCTGCAGGTCCCAAAACATAACCAAAAGGGAGACCCATGTCTGGGTCACCCTAGAAGTCCATTCCCGCATACGGGTATGGAAAGAACATTTGTGGGTTGGCCTCAAACCAGGCCTCTGTCGTGGCATTCCAATAATGCCCCACCATGCCACCACCACCCCGCGGCATTGCTAGAGCCCACCTTCTCATTTTTAGCTCCCATGGCCCCCCAATAGGCACCGCCACCACTGGCTTCAGCAACACCACCCTCTCGTACATGATGTTGCACAAGATGCTGGCGTACACAAATGACTTAGATCCACGTTGGACCTTTTTCAACTGTGACACCATCCCATCAAAACAAAAGTGGGCGAAGTCGAAAAAATGCCTGGACCTCAACCGGCGCAAAACTCCAACCTGCGAGCTAGACGCTCGATGTGGAGCAACCGACCCCGCCAGTCGTACGATCACTGCTAGAGCACATTGCTCTACCACATCTATAACTGACGTAATGTTGAAGTAGACCTCCGTAAGAGGTGCCCCACCACAATGACATCTACTAAACCTCTCAAGGTCCACTCGCCCAGCAGGGAGTGGATATCTCAGAGCCTCCCCCTGAGGCAGTAACCTGGTCACAAAATATACATCTGTCTCAGGACGGATGATCAGGTTCATACCCCACAACACAAGCATGTTGCGCCTTCTGCACCAATGATATATAATGTATCGTAGTAATTGGTCCTGAGACCAAAGAAACTCATTCTTAGTAAACTTCAAAAGGCTCCATAGAGCCAACTGACGGCGCGCCATAACATCAATAGCTAAAGCGGTTTGGATCTCGGGCCAGTCCCGCTCCCTCCACAATAACCTATCACCAAAACAGACACCCATCAGTACAGAGGAAAAACAAAAAAGGGGCAAAAAACCATAGAATTTTGCACCTCGACCTTTGCATTCCTGTCCCTCAGATAGGAGCGCTAAGCGCGTGCCTGTATTTTGCACAAGTGCGCTAAAATTGGGGAACATAGTGCCCTCGCGCACCTATCCCTCAAAATTGGGCGCAAGGGAGGCACGATTTTGTGTAGATCGCCCACACAATATAGGGCAAAAGTCACCCAAAATCCATACAAACCTAGTTTATACGGACGCCGGCACCATCAAACTGTAAAAATTAAAATGCAGGATGTCATGGAAGTTACCTCGGCATAGTATCGCTAGTCCCTGGTACACGGGCTGATCGCAACAACAAGAAATGCCATGCAAACACCTCTGACCTCTCAAAACTCAACAAGTACAAATGAATTGAATAAGGGCCATATTTACCTATTTATCGCCCTTTTCAAAAACTTCAGAGGGCCATAACAAGAGATCAGAAGGTCCATTCTGCGAACCGTAAGTTGCACCATCATCAATACTCCATGATGAACGCAAGAAATGCCACACATTCGCTTTCCAAAAAGAAAAAAATCAGCGTCGGCAGGTATGACCTCTCTCATCTTCCTTTTTAAAGCTCATGCCTTTCAATAATATTTGATGAAAAGAAGATTCTTTCACTTGAGGTAGTTGTTTTTAACCCACAAACCATTCACAGCACCATCTACTGAAATTTCCAGAGTAGGTATCATTCTACCCCCAGCATGATAGAGTTCCAGAAAACTTTGCATATCCTGACATCATTTCTCCATCGGAAATAAACCATAGGGTCCTCATATCCGACCGTGTTTATCATCACCTCACCCTGCACATGATAAACATCCGCGTTCGTCGGTAGAGCCTCCCCTCCATGGCACTCGTCACCCAAAGTAGACCATATATCATAGCAAGAGTGACGCCATGGCTATACCACTCCAGTCCAGGAGGCACCTCGTGCCCATCCATTCATCATGTATAAGGTCAAGTTTACCATGCAAACTGAAACCCCCTTCCCGAACGACCAGGTTGTACAAGCAGATAAAATGCGCAGCACCACGCATCGCATTTGGCTCACCAAACCTTCACCAGCATAATCCCATCTGTGACAATTTTTCATTCGCTTCATCAACCCCACACATGAGACCAACCAATGGGACCCCCACCCTCAGCAAAACACCTTCCTCACGCCATCAGTGAGCGAACACTTTCATGTTTTGGGGTACCTGTCTCTGTGTTTTGTACAAACAAAACCCCATTATTTTATTCTTTTGGTAAGTGTACAAAGCCTGCAAATGGTGCACTTCGCCACTCCACCCTTGTATTTCATCTTTTCGCCCAAGGCAACAGTCCCTAATCCCCGTTGGTCTGAGTATTTCACCCCCACGCATGCACCATTACGACATTCATAGCCGGTTTACACCCGTAACTATGACTTCCGCCAAGCTGCTTGAGTATACTCTGATCTCGGGTCACTGAATCCCCATCATCGGTTTTTAGTCACCTCTCACCAACATGCCTAGGTTAAACCCACCACATCCAAGTCCCCGATCCCTCATATCAACGACCCCTCGTTCAATTCAAGCTTCCTTTTTGTTGACTTCAACACCCATATTCCAAAAAGGAAGTGGTACCTTGGACTACCCCTCTCCATGCAAAGGGGCATCCTCGGGTGGCATTGTGGGAGGCATCATTGTCCACAGATGTCATTGATCCTCCTAACATTTGACTACAACAAAAGCTTTCATGTCAAGATAGTATCATACCATACAACCATTGCACTTTGATCATATCCGTCGAAGACCCGTGCCTCCATAAGCGTCTCTGACAATAATGCTTACTCAGGAAGGTCCCAGCCAACACTTATGCATACATTGCGCAGCTATATGCCATACCGATTTTACGCATATTGGTACCATATTCCACCTATCGTCAAAGAAAAAACGCTCTTGAGGGCATCATCAGTCGTCGTCAACAACCGCCAGCATCACTACCATAGTAGTGACAGACAAAACATATATCTATCAATTTTGTTTAACTAGCCACAACATCACGATCATGGGACATGCCTCGTTGAAATTTTGTACATATATTGTAAATTGTATTTACTTGTAGGGATCCCTTAGACTTGGTCATTCTTGGAACCAGTGCAGGGTGTTTTCAACTCCAAAGCTTCACGCAGGTCTCCCTCTCTCTCTACACACGATACAGAAAAGAAACTATAATGTATTTCAGCTATATAGTCCTTCGTAGACCTCACACATTAGGGGAAACTGTTAACACTGGAAAATCATACAGCAGAAGATGAAATTAATTAATGTCAAGCCAAAGGATTTATAGGGCAGGAAGACATTATGGAATCTAGAAAGTATTTAAAATCTCAAAGGCTTAAAGGAAATCAAATTTGAACTAGTCATAAAATGCTACTTGTGTGCATTATCCTTCAAGAAGAGCGCCTTTTGCGCGCCTTTTTTCCTGATAAGCGCGCATTCCTGAGAGTGGTGAAATGTCACTATCTGGGACCACATAAAAACAAAGGGCAAGTTACTCCTTACTTGAAGTTGCCTAAGGACAGCCACCAACTCCTCCTTAGACACTATGTGAGCACACAATGGAATATTTGGAGCACAGAATGGAATCATACCTTTCCCTTGGGTCACCATCCACCATGTACCAAGGGAGGGAAGGAGGATTTGAAATCCCCTATATAAAGCCACCATGAGATGAAGAATGGGTGATCACATTGTTATGCTATCCAGAATTGCCTAAGCAATACCAGCAGTATGTGACCCGAAGCTGGAGATAGAGGGGACTCAATTGTTGGCCATCCAACAATATTAGTCCAGCACAATAGAGAGAGAGGGAGACTGCACCGAGGCGAGCTTGGAAAACAACATGCTTGCATCGGGACCTAGAACCATTTTCTAGGGTCCCTTTTGCAAAATGTAATATCCCAAAATGGGATTACTTCAAATAGGCATGCCCGAAAAATGCATTTTCTAGGAATGGATGCTACAGGATTTGAAATCAATACCTCGATCCCTTAAATCAATGTATATAAGACCGAAATCCAAGAAGAGGCTCAAAGGAAATCACTCTAGGTAAATTAAACAGGTTCTCCCACACCTAGTTGTCTTGAGAAAATGATCAATGATGGGACTGCATCAATCTAAGAACATATAATAGAGAAACACCATTACTTTTATAATACCTGAAGATCTGAATAGCCAAAAATTGTATAATATAGCAGTAATTGGATACAATTCCTTGAGGAAAGAGACACTCAAGCAAGGCAATTCAGCCTCAATGGAACATGCACATCAAAATATAGAAACACTACTACACATGAATTTTTGCAGGCTAAAAGGACGTAGTTTATTGGAGACACTACAAAATATGGAATAAAAATAGAAATATGTGACAATATATGGCTCAATAAATGAGGGGGAGCAACCTCTCAACCCCTGAAAACAATAATACAACAATCCTTAGAAGGATTGGCTGAAATCTACAAACTGGAAAAATGTCGGAGTTGTAGGGTAGCAGCTGCAACTCAAAAACTGGAAATGAAATAGAGAATGCTGAAGATGATGAACAATCTGAGTATACCTCCTCCAATGGATATTCCAAGTGAAAGGCTGATCCTATCACTAAAGATCTCACCCTCCAATTAGCACTGCAAACCCTCACTGCAAGTGTAATCTGGAAATAACGCAGTCATTGAGGGATACTGCATTGTAGATGGAATATAAAGTATTGGCCAAGTGCCAAAACCTTCAATATGATCTAAATCCTTCCTTAATTATCTCCCAAAGGAAATTAGGCTCCCTCCTCTGAAAAACAAGCCAAGGAATGGTGTTGTGGAACCTCCACTACAACACCCTGCAACACAACGTTATAATTGAGTAGAAATAACACCGTAGCTAAAGGAGGTGTCTTGGCTTCGAGCCCGAATGTTGGAGAGATGAAGTGCAACCCTCACGAGGCCTCTCAAGGAGGAGAAGGAATCCTAAATGTGAATTCCTTGTGCTCAACAGCACCGCAACCCTGTAAACAACAGAGGCTGCAACAGTCTGCGTACAAGAAATCAATAATCATATGCATGAATGACAATGGTCGCCTTGCCCTCCTTTTTAAACAAGTGAAAGCCCTCCTCCATGGGTCCCACTCATTAGGTTTCCTCCACCAAATAACCCTCTTCTCATTCATATTGCGTTATCTATCAAAGTTTTATCCACCTCCTCTCCCAAGATTGTTGACTTGGTCAAACTTGACCTTGTCTCCATGCAAATGTCCTCTTTCACACATAAGGGTGTGAAATCCAGCTTTTATGACTATCCCCTTTCACATTTGAGAGATTTTATTCATGTTTTTAATATGCATGGGCTTCCTTACCCAATAATTTAGCTGCTAGGTGATAAAAGCAAAATTTTAATATTCCATTTAATTATGTGCTAAAATGGGAATATTGCTGTGAAAGAGGGTTAAGTATTCTGGCCTTCTACCAAATAATAAGAGGCTTGTGAGCCACTGTTTGCATTATTGTGTCATTTGACTTGTTAGAGCTTCTGTTTATTTATGTTTAGTTTTCGTTTAATTTTTAGATTATATTTGCATGCTTCTTTTTATATGTAGTATTCTCATTTACTCCACTTCTTTCTGCCTATTACTAATAGTTTAAAGGGGTAAACCTCACCCCTTAAACTGGTGTGATTTCGTACATACGTGCACCAAATCCACCACAACAATTGGTATTCTTTGAAACGACTCTAATATGAATGAGTTAAACTCTTGTACCTTCATCTTGATTTACACTGGAACAACTTGAAGAAATAGTGCTAGCTATGTTCTTACCTTTCAAACCCATTGTTGTAATCTTTGTTTCATCTCTTGAATCTGAACCTAGGTCATGTTCAATGATTGCAATATTTTCCCCCTTCTCTTTTTCTTTAAGTTTGTTTGGCTTCAACTCTGCATGGAGTTGCCAACAATGGTCTTCATCATGGCCATTCTTCGAACAATGTTTACATGTGAGTTTCTCTTTCTATATTTTTATAGAACTATTTTTCTTTCCTCTTCCATTAAACTTAATGTTTCCTTTATCCTCATACTCAAGGAAGCTATCACTTTTCTCATTTGCACTATGTTTCCCTCTTGCTTCTAGATGTATGGCTTGAAAACAAACCTCATCTAAGTTTGTGGGATTGAACATGAGACTATTATATCTAAGATAACTATGCAAACCCCCAATATACTTTAACATAGTTTCTTGAGAATACAAATTGACACCCAAAATAAGAGCTCTTCTCCTAAATTCATGAGTATAATCTTGCACACTTTTCCCTTTCAATTGTCTAAAATTATGTCATTCCATAATGGATTTTTGCATGTAAGCTATAGGATAGAAGTGCCTTTTAATGGAAGTAATAAAATTTGACCAAGACATTGAGATCTTACCGTGGTTTTTAATATCTTCTTGGGTCCTTTCTTCCCACCATACAAGTGATGATCCCTCCATCCTCAAGGAATAAAATTGAATCTTTATGTCATCTTATTGAAGGTTCTGAATTCTGCAATAAACCCTCTAGTTGACGAATCCAATTATCTATCTTCTATGCATTCACTTCACCATTATACATTGGAAGCTCAAATTTAACATCAAGTTTAAGAAAGGGTGATTCACCAGCTCCTTAGGAAGTATGTGTATGCACAAATTGTAGGGTTGTGGTAGTGGAAGATGATGAAGAGGAAGGTGTAGATGGTGGTGATGATGATGGTGGAGTGAATGATGGCTTCTTACAATCTCCATGGCCTCCTTCTATTAGAGGCCCTTAACTCTCTCCTTGTATCCTTACATTCCTTTCCTCATAGAGGACTTTAACCATCTCAGTCATATCAAAGAATTCCTTCTTGAATGCTCTCTCATATTATGTCATGATAGTTTCTTCTTCATGAGACATGCTCACTGAAGACTCAAATTCAACTTGAGGATGTGTTGGTGTTGAAGAGTTTGGAAACCTTACCCTTCTTCATTTGGACCCAACTGTAGGGCTCTCAACCAGCTTCCCTTCTCCTCTTTTGAGTTTTAACCTTGTAAGCATGACACAAACTTGCAAACAATTAGATCCCTTATTGCACAACAAAACCTAATGAACTTGAGCTCCGATACAAAAAATGATCTAAATGGAGGATGTTAGTAATGCTAAGCTAATTCCCCTTTCAGATTTTATAAACAAATGTCTTATGTGTGCTTAAGGGTTCAGGTTTTCTTGCAAATTATCAAGTCTCATGTGTGTTTTTCATGTCAATTTAGTGAGCCATTTAACATAAAAACAAGAGTTGAACAATAGAAAATAAAGTACAAAACATCACCATACATAACATTAACACAAGTATTTGATGAAGGAGTTTAGCCCTCCTAGGATACATCTCCTTGGTCCAATTTCCATGGCTCGAGCCTCTATATTATGCTCAAATTGTGAAATTGACCTGTTTACAATGCTCCTTTGCTTATGTAACCTGCTCCAATGAGTCTAGAATGGTTCAAAATGGTCAACTAGCCTCTTCTTGAGCCTAAATTGGTAAAAAATTGCAAAATTTATGGCCTCTTCAATTTCTCCCACTATTTTAGGCCCTAAACTAGTTAACTGCCAATAAAACTGGCAGTTTCCACCAAATCCAAAGGTCTGCCAATTAATGTTAAGTGGATTTAGCACACTAATTAAGTGCATATCAAGCACTAATTATGTGCTTAAGTTAATCTGCAGTAACTTTCGGATTAGGCGCTAATAAATATGATTAAGGTTAACAAATCTGTGTTAAAAGTTTAAACTCTGCTTAGTGTTGGAGCTCCTGCCGGTGATCCTGGGCAGTGGTCCTATGGATCGGGGTTGGCCTCTCTTTTCCCCCACATTAACACAAAGTTAAATTAAAATAGATGATGACTCCCATTGTAGTTAAGAACCAATAGGTAGTGGAGGTGGTAAGTCTTGGCGTTGGCAGTGGGGAGGTTGCGAGGTTAAACCCTGGTGCCTTCACCTAAAATTTTAACCAATGACCATGAGGGCACGTGGCGGCCTCTAGGCTTTCCATGTGTCATCACCTCATTGGTCCAACCCAACACTAATAAACCAATCTGAAGCCAACACTTGTCACCCGTTCATTGGTCCACATGTGGGAATATTTCGAGAATATTCCAAGGAATATCCTTTGGAATATACATTTTGCTGACTGGACCGTACGGATGCCTAATCAGCATCCCTGCACAAAATTTTACCTATTTAGCCAAGCGAACATATCGTGTTTCCGGGAGCATATGACGACAATTTTTCGTGAAACAAAGTGCATCAGAATCAGAACGACAAGCATTAAGCAGTAAAAATATGTTATAAAATATTATTATTAATAATTTTTTTAAATAAAATATAATAATATAATTATAATAATAAAATATTATAATTTAATATAATAATATTATTAATAATTTAATTATTATTATAATATTTTATTAATATTATAATATAATATACTTGTGTTATTATTATAATTATATTGTTATATTATTAACATAATATAATAATATAATAAATTTAATAATATTAAAATACAATGTAACAATATATTATTATTAAATTTATTATATTATTATATTATGTTAATAATATAACAATATAATTATAATTATAATAATAATATAATAACACAAGTATATTATATTATATTATAATACTTTAATATATAAATATTAAATTATAATAATTATTAACATTATTAATTATTTAGATTTATTATTATTTAGTAATCTCATATGTGATGGTGTAATATTATAATTTAATATAATTATACAAAAAATGATTTGAATGGAGTATGTTACTGTTGTTGTGCTAATTACTCATTGAAATTATAAATTCAATGTCTTATGTGTGCTTAAGGGTTCAGGTTATCTTGCAAATTATCAAGTCTCATGAGTGTTTTTCGTGTCAATTTAGTGAGAAATTTAACATAAAAAGAGAGCTAAACAATAGCAAATAAAGTACAAAGCATCACCATACATAACATTACCACATGTATTTGATGAAGGAGTTCACCCTTCTTGGGCTACATCTCCTTGGTCGAGCTTCCATGGCTTGGGCCTCTATATTATGCTCAAATTGTCAAATTGACCTATTTGCAATGCTCCTTTGCTCCTGTAACCTGCTCCAATGAGCCCACCATGGCTTAAAATGGTCATCTAACCTCTTTCTGGGCCCAAATTGGTCGAAAAAATGCAAAAGTTATGACCTCTTCATTTTTTCCCACTATTTTAGGGCCTAAACTAGTTAACTGTAGCTAGAACTGACATTTTTCACTAGATCCGGAGGTCCACCAATTAGTTCACAATTAGTGCTAAGTAGGGATTAGCGCTAGTTAAGCGTAATTTAAGTGCTAACTACACATTTTAATTAATCTTCATTAATTTGAGGTTTAGCACTAATAAAACTAGTTTAAGGGTTAAGTAATCATATTTATGGTTAGTTAATACTCTACTTAGTGTTGGAGCTTCGTCAGTGGTCCTCGGCAGTCGCCCTATGGACCAGGTCTGGCCCCTCTTTCCCCCACCATATTACAACTTACAATTTAAATATAAGCCGACAAAATTACATGTTAAGACTTAACGTGTAACGGAGGCAGTAAGGCATGACGCTAGTACTGGGGAGGTTGCGGGGTCGAACCACGACACCTCCACCTAAATTTTGACCAATGGCCACGAGGGCACACGACGACCTCAGGGCTTGCCACATGTCATGACCTCATTGGTCCAACCCGACACCAATAAACCAATTCAATGTCGACACTTGTCACCCGCTCATAGGTCCACCCATGGGAATATTCCAAGAATATTTTAAGGAATATTCCTTGGAATATACCTTTTGCTGACTGGACTATACGGATGCCTAGCCAGCATACCTGTCATCCCTGCACAAAATTTGCCTATTTAGCCAAGAAAACAGATCGCGTTTTCAGGAGAATGCGACGACCATTTTTCATGAAACGAAGTGCGTCAATTTCATAACAATAAGCACTATGTAGTCGTTTAGGTTCTGAGACAATCTAAGAACTTTTATTTTTTAGCATAAAACTAAGCACCTGATCATTCCTCCCCACTGGAAGCCTTTTGGACCCCAAAATCTCTTTCATTACTGAACATGTGGATGAGGGTACAGTTCCCTCATCCTTTTAGTATCAATCCACTAGAATTTTCCCAATTTCCACAAGTTGAGCTTTTCATAGAAACTAGTCTTTTTTTTCTTTATTCTAGACACCCTGTCTTGCTATTGTAGACATCTTCATGCTGTAATTTCCCTAAATTTGCAGAACATCAAGTTGTCCTTGAAGAAAAAAATGTGTTTCCACCTCGGTCATCAATTAAAGGAAACTTGAAAACTGTCTCACCTCGAACACTGTCGACATGGCGATTTTTAGCTTATATTTCCTTATACGTGCGTCGCTTTTTTACCAAGTGTTTTCACCATTGCCATGTACCCTTTGGGAAACCAAAAAAAGTACTTATGGAACCTATTCCTTTTAAAATTTCTTTAGCGCTTTCTCTTTGACCTTTGGACTCTCTTGCACCGACATCTTGTTTCCAACAGTACTCAACGCTAATGTAGATTGCTGCAAATATTTCACATCTTGTTTACCTCCTTTCAAAGGAAACCTGTTAGAGTCCCAAAAAATCTTATTACAAGCATTAGAAACTTCAATGAAATCAAATTGTTCATTTGATGCATATTTTTGAAAGGTCTCATTCAAAAAATCTCTATGCTTGAACATTAAAAAAGTCAAATTTTGACTTGCATTCACTATTTTCTTGATTTCTCCTACATGTATAAGAGACAAACTTCTATTCTTATGCGCTCTAACTACGTACTCATTTCCATCCTTAAAAAAGTGATACTTATTCTCATGGCGATGAAATACTACTTTCCTATCATAAAGATAAGGAATTCCCAAAACAATACTTGAAATCTCAAGTGGCACTACATCAAGTTCAACTTCGTCAAGAAAGTTTGAATTGATTGCAAACCTTAGGATGCACTTCCTTGTTACCTGCAAGTTTGCATTATTTCATTTTCACCCTAAAGGATAAGGTATTGGATGTGTAAAAGTTTCAAGATTTAACTTCTTCACTAAGTCTTCGGAAATCAAATTAGCTTGAGAACCACTATCAAATAGTGTGTCTATCTTGGTATGTTTTGAAATGACTCTAATATGAAATATTTCAATTCTTGTATCTTCATCTTGAGTTACATTGGAAACAATTGAAGAACTAGTACTTTCTATGTTCTTACCTTTCAAACCCATTTTTGTAATCTTGGTTTCATCTCTTGAATCTAAACCTAAGTCATGTTCAACTATTGCAACAATTTTCCCCTTGTCTTTGGCTTTAAGTTTGTTTGGCTTCAAATCTGGATGGAGTTGCCAACAATGGTATTCATCATGGTCATTCTCCGAACAATGGTTACATGTGATTTTCTCTTTCTCTATTTTTATAGAACTATTTTTCCTTCCTCTTCCATTAAACTTACCCTTTCCTTTACCCTCGTACTCAAGGAAACTATCACTTTTCTCATCCGCACTATGTTTCCCTCTTACTTCTAGATGTATGGGTTGAACACAAACCTCATCTAAGTTTTTGGGATTAAACATGAGAATATTATTTCTAAGATAATTATTCAAACCTCAATATAACTTAACAAAGTTTCTTGAGAATAAATTGACACCCAAAATAAGAGCTCTTCTCCTAAATTCATGAGCATAATCTTGCACAATTTGCGCTTTCAATTGTCTAAAATTTTGCCAATCCATAATGGCTTTTTTCATGTAATCTAGAGGATAGTATTTCCTTTTAATGGCAACAATAAAATTTGACCAAGACATTGAGATATTACCATGGTTTTTAATCTCTTCTTGAGTCCTTGCTTCCCACCATGCAAGTGTTGATCCCTCCATCGTCAAGGAAGGCAATTGAATCTTTATGTCATCTTCTTGAAGGTTCTGAATTCTGTAATAAACCTCCAATTGATGAATCCAATTATCTAGCTTCTCAGCATTCACTTCGCCATTATACATCAGTAGCTCAAATTTTACATAAATTTTAAGTAAGGGTGATTTACCAGCTCCTTTTGAAGTATGTGGATGAACAGATTGGAGGGTTGTGGTAGTGGAAGATGATGAAGAGGTAGGTGAAGATGGTGGTGAGGATGATGGTGGAGTGGATGGTGGCTTCTTACCATCTCCATGGCCTCCTCCTCTTGGAGAAACCTATCCTCTTGGATTCCTTGAACTCTCTCCTTGCATCCTTACATTCCTTTCCTCATATAGGACTTTAACCATCTCAATCATATCAAAGAATGCCTTCCTGAATTCTCTCTGATCTTTTGTCATGATAGGTTATTCTTCACAATACCTACTCACTGAAGAATCAACTTCAAGTTGAGGAAGTGTTGGTGTTGAAGACTTTTGAAACCTTTTCCTTCTTCCTCTTGAGCAAACTGCAGGGCTCTCAACCAGCTTCCCTTCTCCTCTTTTGAGTTTTAACCTTGTAAGCATGACACAAACTTGCAAACAATTAGATCCCTTCTTGCACAACAAAACCTAATGAACCAAGTTCTCTGATACCAAAAATGATCTGAATGGAGTATGTTAGTGTTGTTGTGCTAATTACTCATTCAAATTGTAAATTCAATGTCTTATGTGTGCTTAAGGGTTCAGGTTCTCTTGAAAATTATCAAGTCTCATGAGTGTTTTTCATGTCAATTTAGTGGGTGATTTAAGATAAAAACAAGAACTGAACAACAAAAAATAAAGTACAGAACATCAGCGTACATAACATTAACACAAGTATTTGATGAAGGAGTTCACCCCTCTTGGGCTACATCTCCTTGGTCAAGCTTTCAAGGCTTGGGCCTCTATATTATGCTCAAATTGTCAAATTGACCTATTTACAATGCTCCTTTACTCCTGTAACCTACTCAAATGAGTCTAGCATGGCTCAAAATGGTCAAGTAGCCTCTTTCTAAGCTTGAATTGTTTGAAAATGCAGTTAAGTAACTAAAATTGGTAATTTCCACCAAATCCGGAGGTCCGCCAATTAGTTCGCAATTAGTGCTAAGTGGGGATTAGCACTAGTTAAGCGTAGTTCAAGCACCAATGACATGTTTTAATTAATCCTCATTAATTTATGGTTTAGTGCTAATAAACCCGGTTTAAGGGTTAAGTAATCAGGTTTATGGTTCATTAATACTTAGCTTAGTGTTTGAGCTTCATTGGTGGTCCTGGGGGGTGGTCTTATGGAATAGGTTTGGCCCCTCTTTTCCCTGCCATATTACAACTTACAATTTAAATATAAGCCGACAACATTACATGATAAGAATTAACGTGTAGCAGAGGCGGTAAGGCATGATGCTAGCACTAGGTAAGTCGCAAGGTCAAACCTCGGCGCCTCCACCTAAATTTTGACCAATGGCCATGAGGGCACATGGCAGCCTCAGGGCTTGCCACATGTCGTGACCTCATTGGTCCAACCCAACATTAATAAACCAATCTGATGCCAACACTTGTCACCTGCTCATAGGTCCACCTATGAGAATATTCTAAGAATATTCCAAGGAATATTCCAAGGAATATACCTTTTGATGATTGGGTGTTACAGATGCCTAGTCAACATCCCTGTCATCCCTACACAAAATTTACTTGTTTAGCCAAGTTAACAGATCATGTTTTCGGGAGCATACGGTGATCATTTTTCATGAAACGAAGTGTGTCGGATTCAGAACGACGAGCACTACGCGGTCGTTCAGGTTCCAAGACAATATGAGAACTTTGATTTGTGAGCATAAAATTGAGCACCTAATCATTCAATTTAAACATTATTTTATAATTATTCAGAGTATTTTATTTATGTGGTGGCCTTAGGGCTTGCCACATGTTGTGATCTCATTGGTCCAACCCAACACCAATAAACCAATACGATGCCGAAACTTGTCACCCATTCATAGGTCCACTTGTGAGAATATTTCAAGGAATATTCTAAGAATATTCTCCAAGGAATGTTTTGAGAATATTCCAAGGAATGTTTTGAGAATATTCCAAGGAATGTTTTGAGAATATTTCTTGGACTATACCTTTTGCTGACTGGATGATACAAATACCAAGTCAGCATCCCTGTCATCCCTACACAAAATTTTCTTGTTTAGCAAAGCGGTCAGATTGCGTTTTCGGGAGCATACGACGACCATTTTCGGGGAAAAAAGTGCATCATATTCAAAACGATGAGTACTACGCGGTCATTCAAGTTTCAATAAAATCTGAGAACTTTGATTTTTGAGCATAAAACTGAGCACCTGATCATTCCTCCCCACTGAAAGCCTTTTGGACCCACAACTATCAACCCTTAATCATAAACTCAAAGTCTTTTGTGTGCTTAAGGGTTCATGGTTTCTTGCAAATAATCAAGTATCATGTATGTTTTTCATGTCAATTTAGTGAGCAATTTAACATAAAAACAAGAGTTTAACAACAAAAATAAAGTACAAAACATCACCATACATAACATTAACATGTTTATTTGATGAAGAATTTCACCCCTCCTGGGCTACATATACTTGATCCAGCTTCCATGGCTTGGGCCTCTATATTATTCTCAAATTTTCAAATTGACATGTTTAAAATTCTCCTTTGCATCTATATCCTACTCCAATGAGTCCAGAATGGCTCAGAATGGTTAGCTAGCCTCTTTCTGAGCTTGAATTGGTCGAAAATTGCAAAAGTTATGGCCTCTTCAATTTCTCCCACTATGTTAGGCCCTAAACTAGTTAAATGCCACTAAAACTAGCAGTTTCCACCAAATTAGGAGGTCCGCCAATTAATGTTAAGTGGAGTTAGTGCATTAATTAAGTGTAGTTTAAGTGCTAATTACGTGCTTAAGTTAATCCGCATTAACTTTTGGATTAGGTGCTAATAAATATGATTAAGGTTAACAAATATGTGTTTAAAGTTTAAACTTTGCTTAGTGCTAGAGCTCCCGCCGGTGGTCCTATGGACCCGGGCTAGCCCTTCGAGGTTGGCCCCTCTTTTCCCCCGCCTTAATAAAAATTTAAATTTAAATAGATGTTGGCTCCCATTGTAGTTAAGAGCCAATAGGTAGAGGAGGTCGTAAGTCTTGGTGCTGGCGGTGGTGAGGTTGCAGGGTCGAACCCTGACGCCTCCACCTAAAATTTGAACCAACGACCATGAGGGCATGTGGTGGCCTCCAGGCTTGCCACATGTTGTGACTTCATTGGTCCAACCCAACACCAATAAACCAATCCGAAGACAACACTTGTCACCCATTCATTGGCTCACCTTTGGGAATATTTAGAGAATATTCCAAGGAATATTCCTTGGAATATACCTTTTGCTGACTGGACCATATGGATTCCTAGTTAGTATCCCTACACAAAATTTACCTATTTAGCCAAGCAAACAGATCGCATTTCCGAGAGCATATGATGACTATTTTTCGTGAAATGAAGTGCGCCAGATTCAAAATAATGAGAAATACGCGGTCATTCAGGTTCCGAGACAATCTGAGAACTTTTATTTTTGAGCATAAAACTGAGTACTTGATCATTCCTCCCCACTAGAAGCCTTTTTTAACCCAAAATCTCTTTCATTACTGAACATGTGGACGAGGGTACAGTTCCCTCACCCTTCCAGTCTCAATCCACTGAAATTTTCCCATTTTCATAATTTGAGCTTTTCACAATAACTAATATTTTTCCTTGACTCTCAAGACCCTGTCTTGTTGTTGTAGACACCATCATGCTGCAATTTCACTGAATTTTCATAAGATAAATCTTTCCTTGAAGAAAAAAACTTGTTTCCACATCGTTCTTCAATCAAAGGAAACTTTAAAACTGTCTCACCTCGAACACTGTCAACATGGCGATTTTTAGCTTGTCTTGCCTTGTACTTGCATCGATTTTTGACCAAATGTTTTCGCCATTTCCATGTACCCTTTGGAAACCAAAAAAAGTACTTGTGGAACCTATGCCTTCTTTTTCAAATTGATTTGGCACTTTCTCTTTAACCTTTGCACTCTCTTGCATCGACATCTTGTTTCCAACACTGCTCAACACTGATGTTGACTGCTGCAAATATTTCACATCTTGTTTACCTCCTTTCAAAGGCAACCTGTTACAGTCCTAAAAGATACTATTGCAAGAATTAGAAACTTCAATGAAATCAGCATGTTCATTCGATGCATTTTTTTGAAAGGTCTCATTCAAAACATCTCTATGCTTGATAATTAACAAAGTCAAATTTTGACTTGCATTCACTATTTCTCTTCACATTTCTCCTGCATGTATAAGAGACAAACTTCTCTTCTTCTTATGTGCTCTAACTATGTACTCAATTCCATCCTTAAACAAGTGATACTTATTATCATGGCGATCAATGATCTGGATCTATCAGCTACTGGATTTACGCATGATATTTTACTTCTGTGATGTGGTTAGAATTGCACTGAAAAGAGCATTAAAAGAACACATATGCATGCTTTAAGCAAGAGGAAACAAGACAACAATCAACAACATAAGAACACGAGATGTTGATATTGGAGTTCAACCAGTGTGGGCTACGTCTCCGGGCCCGGTGTCAAAATGGGGTAGGTCGCTTCATAAAGTGCTGGAAATGGTGATGATGTACATGGACTATGTTTTTTGTCATACAAGGATATATGCCCTCAACATGAGTGGCTTGTCTCTCCACGAGACGTTCGCTTCGGGGAACTCGCTCTCACTCACAATAGATATCTATCCAACATGATATAAAAGCGACATTTTACATTTCATAGTACAAAATACTAAAATAAGCACATGGCATCAATATTGCATATACCTCGGCCACAGAAGTTGGTTGAAGAAGTGGATGCTCGGTTGTCGAAATTGGCTAAACCATCGCATTCGTGGCATCGAGAGGCATAAAAAATCGATTTTCCACACTTGGGAATGCGACATAGTCACTCAATATGGAAAATGGCCAAAAAATATTAGTATGCTCTTGAAATGAACATCACGGTGGATTCTGTGTTGAGAGGTGTAAAATCGACATAAAATTCGTCAAATTTTGACTGCGGTAAGTTAAAGGCTTGAGGGAATATTTTTGATACCCCAAGATCCCTTAGGCATGGTTTCGCCCCCTTCTAGATCGTGGTTCCGCCACCTCACATGCGCTCCGCTACCTTGGCCTCGACACATGTTTGTGGATGGAGAGGTTAAGAATACGTGAGCAGGTGGACTTTACCACATGTGCACCATTGGTGTAGTGGTAATTAAAGTAAATAATAGAGGGAGAGATTTGGGGGATCAAAGCCGCTACTCCAAAATTGTGCATATTGTTTTGATATAATATAATAATAGGTGGGTGGGGTCCCACACCATGCGGCCCCAACCCAACTACCATCAAGGTGCGAATTGATATTTTTTTTTGGATTATCATTGTGTTATTTAGTGTTATATTAGGTCACCCGCTCGGGGGCCGGCCACGTGGGTCGAGCAAGTTCAATCTCGCCAATCCCCTACTCCGGTTGCCCTCACAGCGGTTAGTTCTATTTGTTTCATATGTATCATGGTGGTACCTTGGGGCTCGGTGGGGCCATGAACTGCCAAACCATTTTGGGTTTCTTTTTTTTTTATTTTAAATTTATGTGACATGTCGTGGGGTGGCTGGGGTGGGAGGCCACCACCCCCATTTTTATATTTTTTTCGTTAAAAAAAATAGTTATTTTCAAAATTTTCCAAAATAATGGTTATTGGGCAATTTAAAGAGGCCACAATTTCACCCGCTCTCAGGTGTTGGGTTTCCTGCCCGTTGGCGGTGAAATTGTGGGACATTTAAACCTGGCCCATTGTCCGACTTTGACCGCAACTTTAAATTGCTATAACTTCTCCATACAAGCTCAAATTGGAGATCCATTTGCACCATTCGAACCAGGGTGACGAGCACTTAAATCTGAACCTGGTTCGAGAGCAATTCGACCACTTTGAATTTTGACATTTTCTAAGCCCTCTTGGCCTCCTGAGGGTGTCTGGAGCCACCTAGATCAATCCTCCCCACCGAGGAGATTTTGGTCCGACAAAGGCATGAAAATAATCTACAGTTTATTTGTACCTCGTCTGCACCACAAGTGTCCTGAAAGGTCACCCTTCATTCTCCTTCACCTTTTTTCTTCAAAGCCATAAACAATGAGCTGACACCTGCATCCCTTGCAAACCTATAGTACAATATTCTTACAAATTACATGCTTAATTACATGAACAACTATGACCCAAGCATCCCATACTTGCCACAAGTTTATAACTCATACTCTGGGCAAATTTATAGCAAAATGGAATCAATACCCCAGTTATCAATACGAGGCAAAAACATCATTATTGCTTCACAAGCGATGGAAAACACATCATCACTTTTACATTTTAAATTGAAACGCATGATTTACAAAGTAAGGCCATGAAACACTACCATGCCTAGAAAAACCATCTCTCACTTATCAAAGTGAATGGGTCATCTCTTTGTGGTGCATTCGCTTGTCGAACAATTGTTTCAACTAGTTTTTGCACTAACACTTTGTCCTTTAGGCACTACTCTAGATGGAGCCTCCAACACGTGGCTTTTTGATGGCCACTTTTATCGCAATGAATGCAATGAGTCTTATTCCTCCATACCTGCTTTACCTTCTTCTTTTCCTGCGGTGGAGAAGGCCTTTCACGCCTCATCCTCTTTTGCACTGCCATTCTTTTCCAAAACTCAGCAAAGACATGGTTATGTAATCCACAAAAACTACATGTTTTTTGATGCCATGATTTATGTTCATTATTAGCAACATGCTTATAATCAAAATGAACATTATAATATCGAGACTTGTTATAACTTCCTTGTTGGTCTCTGGTGCAATCATGTTGATAAGAGCTTGCCTCAGCTCTTTCTTTGCAATGTGCACTCTCATAAGATGATGGTGAAGTGTTCCCATCATTCTATTTCCCCAATGGTTTTAACCATGAATTGGAAGCTTATGAAACCTTTGAACATTATCCTTAAGTGTATCCCAAACCTGTGAATCGAGGTCTCTACACAACCTCAAATGGCTAAGTTATGCCTTGGCCATTAACACTAAGTCCTCCTCCTTTGTATCCCATATTGGTGAGGAGTATCATGCCAGATCCTGTAATGGGTATCTCCACATTTCCAACATAAATGATAGCATGTGAAGAGGAAACTAAAGATAAATCAACATTTGTTACCTCAACTGTTGATTCAGACACAGGGGATGATGGCTTCTTTAAGCCTTTGTTGCACTTCAATTCCTCCAATGCCTCCTCCGTGGCTCGCAACTCAAGCTACACTCTTTGCTTCTCTTCTTTCTCTTCTCTTAGTGCCTCCTTTATTCAACATTCTCTTCCCAAAGAATCTGATTGATCTCCTCATTCAAATCATGAGAATATGATGAGGGTGAAGAAGAAGATGTATAAGCACTGGAAGATGTGGATGAAGCATCATTCTCTGATTTTTATTTCTCTGCTTCCTCTATTCTCATACATTATGTCCACCAATTTGGACATCCTGAGCATGACCTTGTACATGTCTTTTTCATCCTCCATTGCTGCAGATTCAACCATTATTCACGCTCGTAATTCACATCAGCGAGAAGACCTCTCTGATACCATCTTGATCTGGGTCCGTCAGCTATCAAATTTACCCATGATATTTTACTTTTGTGATGTGGTTATAATTGCGCGAAAAAGAGCATTAAAATAACACATATGCATGCTTTAAGCAAGAGGAAACAAGACAAAAATCAGCAACATAAGAACACAAGACATTGATAACGGAGTTCACCCAGTGTGGGCTATGTCAATATGGGGTAGGCCACTTCATCTAGTGCTGGAAATGGTGATGATGTACATGGACTATGTTTTATGTCATATAAGGACATATTCCCTCAACATGAGTGGCTAGTCCCTCCACTAGATGTTCTGATACAGGGACTCTCACTCACAATAGGCCTCCTATCAACATGAAATAATATCACACAAGGTGACAATGAGGATCCCTTCATCAAGGTTACATGGGGATCTCAATCAAACAAAAAAAAATCCATGGCTAATACATCTCACATGAAGTCGAAAAATAGATCCCGCAACATACATCAAGCAGGGATCTAAACAACATTTTACATCTCCAAGTAAAATATAAAAGAAGCACATGACATTAATACTACATATACCTAAACCCCTGAAGTTGGCTGAAGAAGTGGATTCTCAACTGCTGAATCTGGTTGCACCATCGAATTCGTGCCGTCGAGTGGCATAAAATCAACTATCCACACTAGGGAATATGACACCATCAATCCAATTTGGAAAATGGCCAAAAATGGGAAACATTGTTGTTGAAACGGACATCACCATTGGATTTCGGTCGCTGAGAGGTGTAAAATAGACATAAAATTTTGTCAAATTCTAACTTTGGCAATTTCTGGGCTTCATAGAATCTTTCTCATACCCCAAGATTCCTTGGGCATGGTTCCGACCCACTGCCAGATCTTGGTTCCGCCTTGCTACTCACATGCGTTTCGCTTCCCTAGTCCCGACGCATTTGTAGAGGGTGAGTTTAAGTATACGTGAATCGGTAGACTTTACCACATGCGTACCGTTGGTGCAGTGGTAATTAAAGTAAATAATAGAGGATAGGTTGGGGGATCAAATCCCTCCTCTCCAAAATTGGGCGTATTTTTTTGATATAATATAATAATAGGTGGGTGGGGTCCATACCACGCAGTCCAGAACCAACCTACCACCATAAAGGTACACACTAGGTTTTTTTTATGGACTGTCGTTGTGTTATACGTTGTTATATTGGGGCTGGGCTGGCCATGTGGGCTGGGCGGGTTCAACCCCCGCCAGTCCCCTACTCCACTGCCTCCGGGAAGTTGGTTCTATTCATTTTCATATGTATCATGGCAGTGCCTTGGGGTTCAGCGGGGGTCACGACTCGTCGACCCATTTTGGGTTTACTTTTTTTGTTTTAAATTTATGTGACATGACGTGGGGTGGTGGGGGTGGTGGCCCGCTACCCCCATTTTTATATTTTTTTTGTTTAAAAAAAAATAGTTATTTTCAATTTTTTCTAAAATAAGGGTTATTGGGTGATTTAAAGAGGCCACAATATTGCCCACTCTCGGGTGTTGTGTTTCCTGTCAGTTGACGTTGAAATTGTAGGAAATTTAAACCTATCCCATTGCCCAACTTTGACCACAACTTTTAATTGCTCTAACTTCTCCATATGGGCTTAGATTGGAGATCTATCACATCATTGGAATCAGGGCAACGAGCACTTCAATCTAAACCTAGTTTGAGAGCAATCCAACCACTTTGAATTTTGACCATTTTTTAGCCCTCTTGGCCTCCTGAGGGTGTTTGGAGCCACCTATATCAATAAAATACTGCTTTCCTATCTTAAAGATAAGGATCTCCCAAAAAAATACCTGAAATCTCATGCGGCACTACATCAAGTTCAACTTCGTCAAGAAAGTTTGAATTGATTTCAAACCTTAGGATGCACTTCCTTGTTACCTACAAATTTGCATTCTTGCATATCCACCCTAAAGGATAAGGTCTTGGATGTGTAATAGTTTCAAGATTTAACTTCTTAACTAAGTCTTCGGAAATAAAATTAGCTTGAGAACCACTATCAAATTGTGTGTCTATCTTGGTATGCTTTGAAAGGACTCTAATATGAAAGAGTTCAATTCTTGTATCTTCATCTTGAGTTACAATGGAACAACTTGACGAACTAGCGCTTGCTATGTTCTTACCTTTCAAACCCATTGCTATAATCTTAGTTTCATCTCCTAAATTTGAACCCAAGTCATGTTCAATGATTGCAACAATTTTCCAACAATGGTCTTCATCATGGCCATTCTTCGAACAATTTTTACATGTGAGTTTCTCTTTCTCTATTTTTATAGAACTATTTTTATTTCCTCTTCCATTAAAATTTCCCTTTCCTTTACCCTCATACTCAATGGAACTATCACTTTTCTCTTCTGCAATATGTTTCCCTCTTGCCTCTAGATGTATGGCTTGAACACAAACCTCATATAATTTTGTGGGATTGAACATGAGAATATTATGTCTAAGATAACTGTGCAGACCCCCAATATACTTTAACAAATTTTCTTGAGAATACAAATTGACACCCAAAATAAGAGCTCTTCGACTAAATTCATGAGTATAATCTTGCACACTTTTCCCTTTCAATTGTCTACAATTTTTCCAGTCCATAATGGCTTTTTGCATGTAAGTTGGAGGATACAATTTCCTTTTGATGGAAACAATAAAATTTTACCAAGACATTGAGATCTTACCATGGTTTTTAATCTCTTCTTGATTCCTTGCTTCACACCATACAAGTGCTGATTCCTCCATATTCTTGAAGGTTATGAATTCTACAATAAACCTCTAGTTGGAAAATCCAATTATCTGGCTTCTCTGCATTCACTTCACCATTATACATTAGAAGCTCAAATTTAACATCAAGTTAATAAAGTGTGATTTACCATCTCCTTTTGAAGTATATGAATGAACATATTATAGGGTTGTGGTAGTGGAAGATGATGAAGAGGTAGGTGAAGATGGTGGTGAGGATGATGGTGGAGTGGATGGTGGCTTCTTACCATGTCCATGGCCTCCTCCTCCTGAAGAACCCTCTCCTCTTGGAGGCCTTGAACACTCCCCTTTCATCCTTACATTCATTTCCTCATAGAGGAATTTAACCATCTCAGTCATATCAAAGAATGTCTTCCCGAATGCTTTCTCACATTCTGTCATGACAGGTTCTCCTTCATGACACATGCTCACCGAAGACACAACTTCAACTTGAGGATGTGCTGGTGTTGAAGACTTTAGAAACCTTTCCCTTCTTCCACTTGACCAAACTACAGGGCTATCAACCAGTTTCCCTTCTCCTCTTTTAAGTTTTAACCTTGTAAGCATGAAACAAACTTGCAAACAACTAGATCGCTTCTTGCACAACAAAACCTAATGAACCAAGTGCTCTGATACCAAAAATTATCTGAATGTATTATGTTAGTGTTTTTGTGCTAATTACTCATTCAGATTATAAATTCAAAGTCTTTTGTGTGCTTAAGGGTTCAAGGTTTCTTGCCAATTATCAAGTGTCATGTGTGTTTTTCATGTCAATTTAGTGAGAAATTTAACATACAAACAAGAGTTGAACAACAACAAATAAAGTACATAACATCACCATAAATAACATTAACACATGTATTTGATGAAGGAGTTCACCCCTCCTGGGCTACATCTCCTTGGTTCAACTTCCATGGCTTGGGCCTCTATATTATGATAAAATTGTCAAATGGACCTATTTACAATGCTCCTTTCCTTTTGTAACTTGCTCCAATGAGTCCAGAATGGCTCAAAATGGTTAGCTAGCCTCTTTTTGAACCTGAATTTTTCAAAAATTGTAAAATTTATGGCCTCTTCAATTTCTCCCACTATTTTAGGCCCTAAACTAGTTAACTTCCACTAAAACTGGCAGTTTCTGCTAAATTCAGAGGTCTTCCAATTAATGTTAAGTGGAGTTAGCGCACTAATTAAGCACATTTTAAGCACTAATTACGTGCTTAATTTAGTCTGAATTAAATTTCGGATTAGGCACTAATAAATATGATTAAGGTTAATTTTTTTTTTTGAAAAGTTTAAACTCCACTTAATGCTGGAGCTCTCGCCGGTGGTCCTATGGACTGGGGCTGGCACTCCGGGGTTGGCCCCTCTTTTCCTCCTACCTTAACAAAAATTTAAATTTAAATAGATGTCAACTCTCATTATAGTTAAGAACCAATAGGTAGCGAAGATGGTAAGTATTGGCACTGACAGTGGCGAGGTGGCGGGGTCGAACCCCGACGCCTCTGCCTAAAATTTTAACTGACGAGCATGAGGGCATGTGGCGGCCTCCAGGCTTGCCATGTTTCATGCCCTCATTGGTCCAACCCAACACCAATAAACCAATCCAAAGTCGACGCTTGTCACCCATTCATTGGTCCCTTATGGGAATATTTTGAGAATATTCCTTGGAATATACCTTTTACTGACTGGACCGTACAAGTGTTAGTCAGCATCCCTGCACAAAATTTTACCTTTTTATCCAAGTGAAAAGATCACATTTCGAGGAGCATACGATGGCCATTTTTCATGAAACTAAGTGCGTCATATTCAGAATGAAGAGCACTACGTGATCATTCAGGTTCCGAGACAATATGGTAACTTTGATTTTTTAGCATAAAACTAAGCACCTAATCAGCAATCAACACACACAACCCAAGGAGAGCGCAACCACACTCTGATACCACTCTGTACCACCCTCTTCCACATCTACCCAAGTAAACGACCAACCGAGTTAAACATGTGACGAGAGGCTACTAATATGAGATTTAAACTCGTAGATGACCTTAAGGAAGTGGAACCGATGGAAACACTAAAACAAACCTTACACTGCATCATTGACATCCCCAGGAGGTAACCGAGCAACCTTCACGGAGCCTGTTGTTTGCAGGGGGATCTGATTCTTTGCCACTTTGAGGTGAGTCGCGGGCTTGTAAGGGAAAGATAACAATTTATGGAACCTTATAGGCATGAGGTAGCCTTTTCAAGGTAAGCGGCTAAGACGAGCAATGAATTTTGCCTATAGCTCGGGATGCGTGCACATTTTCGACCCCTAAACACAAGTCAACGCCTAAAATCCTTTGTAACTTTGGGAGAGGGTAATTAAAATTAAAAAAAACATATGGAAGAAATCACATCATTAGAACTCATCGAGCCCTGTTAACGGCGATTTCGTCGAACATGTCACAAACATAGCATATACGGTATGGTTGTGATTTAAACAGAAGGGTTTCTTTCTTGTACGAAGAATGGGTAATAAGCATTTCTCCCCTACATCATAAGCTATCATATTTGGTTGTGTTATTATTCTTTCACGAATAGTCGCACGCGCGGGGGCGATAACCCCTCCTTTTCGTTGCATCGGGCGCGGTCGAGGAGTAACGAGGGGTGGTAGTCCCCCCTTGTCCGGGTTTTGCGGGGGGTGAGTAGGCCCACACGCCAGGCCAGGGGCGCCCCAGAAGGGTCCCTGGCAGAACCCTGGCTGGGTGGGCGGACCCTTATGGTTTTGTGCATGGGTTTGCACATGGTTTTGAAACATGATGGTTTTCGGCCCCTGGTATTTTTGTAGATCCGGTCAAGGGAACTACGGTTATGTTCTAATCCAGGGTTTATGGATTGGGGTTTATGTATGCTTCGGCATGTATATATATATGTGTGTTGTGACACTAAAAGGAATATAATGAAAAATCAAGTTGGTCGTCCCGATTTGGGATCCAGGGGAAAATCTCTGTGTTTATCTGTTTTATGTTTTATGCTCTCGCTATTGTTTATTTTCTGTTATAAGATTCATGTGTAGATAATTTTTGTTCAGGGTTAAAACCTACATTTGGTATCAGAGTTGTTTCGACTTCAAGGGGATGCCTTTATTTCTTTGAGGGAGGTTTTTTTGCTAAGACCTATGGTAGACCACATTGATCTAGGAGATACGTAGGGATCGATTCTTGCGGTGAAAGAATATGGTGAGCGGTGGAAAGATAGAGATCGAGAAATTTAATGGTCAGAGTTTTGAGTTGTGGAAGCTCAAGATGGAGGATCTGCTGGTGGATAAAGATCAGTGGATCGCGGTAGATCCAGGTACTAAACCAACAACAATGTCAGATGAAGACTGGAAGAAACTGGATCGGAAGGCTAAGAGCACAATACGGTTGTGTGTGTCAGATTCAGTATTGTTGAATGTATCTGGGGAAGCTACGGCGAAGAATTTGTGGGAAAAACTTGGGACTTTGTACCAATATAAGTCTCTAGTGAATAAGTTGTTCCTGCGGAAAAAGCTGTATAACCTGAGGATGAAGGATGGAGACTCGGTGACAGAGCATCTGAACGCCTTCAATACTGTGGTAAGTCAGCTGTCATCTGTTGATATTAAAATCTCGGATGAAGATAAGTGCATCAGTTTTTTGTGTTCTCTACCAGACTCGTGGGACAGTCTGGTTATTGCAATAGGTAGCAATACAACTACCTTGAATTTTGATGACATTGTCTCAGCCTTGCTGTCGGAGGAAATGAGATAGAGAAATATGGAGGGTCAGAATGGAGATGCCTTATCTGTACGAGGAAGGTCCCAGAACAGAAACAAGAATAAGGTTTCGAGTGGGAGATCTAAATCTAGAGGGAGATCTAAATCTCCTGGAAAGTTTGTAAAGGTGTGCTGGAAATGCGGAAAGGAAGGGTACTACAAAAAGGAATGCAGATCTAAAGCTCCTGAGAAAGGAAAGGGATCTGATGAAGCTCCTTCTGCAGAGGCAAAAACCACCTCGGATGAAGGTGGGGATGTGTTTTTGGCTTCTTCTTCAAATACACATGTAGATCATGAGTCATGGTTGATTGACTCAGGTGCATCCTTTCACTTCACTCCCCATAGGGAGTGGTTCTGCGAGTATGAGAAATATGATGGTGGTGATGTCTTCCTAGGGGATGATAGGAAGGCCAAAATCGTCGGACATGGAAAGGTCAAGCTGAAGCTGCAAGGTGGAAGGATTAGAACACTTCCTGGTGTTCTGCATATTCCTGCATTGGCCAGAAATATGATTTTTGTAAGCAAGATGGATGATGCAGGTGTAAAAATAGTGTTCGAGAAAGATGCCTGCAAGATGGTTCGGGGAGCACTGGTATTAATGCGGGGAGTTCGGACTGGAACTCTGTACAAGCTACAAGGTAGCACTGTTATTGATGGGTGTAACAGCTCTGTGGTTCCTGAAAGTGGAGCGGAAAGCCTAGCTGTCTCTGGAGAAAAGACCATGCTATGGCATCAAAGGCTTGGACATATTGGAGAGAAGGGCCTTCAGATACTGCACAGAAATGGTATGGTAGAAGGTATGTCTAATTGTTCTCTGGATTTCGATTTCTGTGAACTTTGTGTATGGGAAGAAAAATCGAAAGGTGAGTTTTCCTTCTGGTGCTAAGAGGGCAAACAAGATATTAGAACTTGTGCACAGTGATGTGTTTGGGCCTGTGTCAGTTCCATCACTGGGAAAGTCTGTGTACTATGTTTCATTCATAGATGACTTCTCGAGGAATACATGGATATATTTCTTGAGGAAGAAATCTGAAGTCTTTGACAAATTTAAAGAATTTAAGGCTCTGGTGGAAAACCAGACAGAGAAGAAGATAAAGGCGCTGAGGACAGATAATGGTGGGGAGTTCTGCAAGAAGGAATTTGAAGAGTTTTGTAAGAAGTGTGGTATAGCATGGCAGAATATTACTCCATACACACCTCAGAAAAATGGATTTGCAGAAAGAATGAACAGAACACTGATGGAAAAGGTAAGAAGCATGCTCAGTGGTACCGGGTTAAGACAAGAATTCTGGGCAAAGGCAGTGGAGACTGCATGTTACTTAGTTAACAGATCACCTTCATCAACATTGGAGGATAAGACTCCACATGAGGTATGGACTGGTAAGAAACCCTCTCTTTCACATCTAAGGGTATTTGGATGTGATGCATATGTACATGTTCCAAAGGAGAAAGGGACCAAGTTGGATAATAAATCTGAAAGGTGCATCTTTATTGGGTATAAGGATGGTTTAAAGGGTTACAAGCTTTGGAACCCAGAAACAAGGAAGGTTGTGTACAGCCGAGATGTGGTGTTTAGAGAAGTGAAAGATGTTGTTAAACATGAAGTCCTACCAAAGGAACCTGAGAAGATAGAGTTTGAGATAAAGGAGGATGAATCAGACTCTACAACAGAAGAAGACTCAGAAGATGAAGAGCCCCAAACTCCAGCTTTGAGAAGATCAGTTCGGGAAAGAAGGCAACCAGAAAGGTATAGTCCATCTGCTTTCTGTTCAGGTTTTGCCTTAACTATAACTGATGATGAACCCAGAACTGTTAGGGAGGCAGTAGATTCAGAGGATGGAAAAATATGGAAGGAGGCCATGGTTGATGAAATGGCATCCTTGCACAAAAATGAGGCATGGGATCTGGTGGAGTTGTCGGCTGGAAGGAAGCCCATCGGGAGCAAATGGGTGTTTAAAAGGAAGATGAATGTAGAAGGCAAGGTGGAGAAATACAAAGCTCGGTTGGTAGCAAAAGGTTATTCCCAGGTGCCGGGAATTGATTTTGGTGATATTTTTTCTCCTGTTTCCAAGGTTACTTCTATTAGATTACTTTTATCTGTTGCTGCTGCATTTGATTTTGAGATAGAACAGATGGATGTGAAGACATCATTTCTTCACGGGGATCTAGAAGAGGAGATTTACATGAAGCAACCTGAAGGCTTTATGGTGAAGGGTAAGAAAGAACTAGTATGCAGGTTGAAGAAGTCTCTGTATGGGTTAAAACAGTCACCAAGGATGTGGTATCGGAAATTTGATACCTATATACGGGGACTTGGCTTCACCGAAAGATTGAGGTGTTACGTGGATTAATCCCTCTTGCAGACAAGAGCGATCTCCCTAGTACCCTAACAAGTAACTAGAAACAAAGATCCATTTGAATACCTCTTTCTCTAGATTATTTGTATTTTAAGATCATTATAATAGTAAAGTAGAGAGGACATGCTTCTACCTTGAAATCCAAACATCTGATGTAGCCCTTTTTCCTGTCGCTCCAAAGTAGTTCTCCAATGATGAGTAGAACCTGCAATCAAAGCATCTGCAATATATAATAATCAAAAAGTACTAATTAAACTTAGTGATCAAGGAATCTAAGTATTGACATCATTCCCATGAATTCATAAACAAGACAATGAGAAAAACAGATCCATATATATTATCATAAATTAGAAAGAGAAATATTACAACCAGATGCCTTGATGTTGTAAAAATTTCTCTCGGGGTCCAAGCAATCGTTCTCCTTCAATATAATAAGCCTTCCTCTCTAGAATAACCAATATGAATTCATGGGAAAAAAGGTGTGATGTTCAATGTGTCAACAACAACTCACTAGTATAGTGAAATTATGCACTTTAAAAACTCTCTTCACTCTTGAAACTTAACTATACAGATCAATTTCTATCATTCACAATTTTCTTCAGTATCTCTCATGTCTACCCTTGAACCTGAAACTTGAGCTCAATTTATAGGGATATTGAGGTAGTTTCAATTCCATAAAGAGAGGGATGGAATCCTCCCACGAATGGATTTTAGTTCCTGGGACCAAGGGATAACTCCATGAGTGGAGGGATAAAGCTTGAACTGGCGCGACTCTAGAGGCTTCTAGTGGGGAGAATATTCAACCAACTAGGCTTCTAGAAGTTACTTTTTCTTTTTACTTGCTTTTCATGGGGGTGCGCGGGTTTTAGTGGCAAACAGAGCACCGATTGCTGTGACTAATGGAAGGATCATTAGCACATGTGCAGGAAAGGTTAGTAAAACTGCTCAGGTAGACTTTTAAGGGTTTTGCAGAGATTTTCTCCAATTTCAAGGGCTTGATTCAAGAACATAAGTGTTTTTTTCCTCTAAGGGAACATGATATGGATGGTGATAGACCCATATGAACAGTTGAATGTCATGGTGACAAAATGACTTGTAACAGAATCCCCCCTAAAGTGTGAAGTCTGAGATTTTTTCTGAAGAGTGAAGTGATTTATCATTCCAAGGATTGGATTGGAGACACCGGTAGAAAACCTGTAAAAACATTCAATGCAAATATATATCATCACTAAGGTGGGAATTTCCATACTCAAATCAAAACTAACTAAATGTTCTGGTACAGATATGGTTTTAGTAATACATCAAAAGTAGACACGGTATGGGCACAACCATCTGTCATAAGAAGTCTACTATATCATGAATAATAAAACTCCTTGCAGCCTGGATGGTGGAAACTAGATCCAGGGTCTTGATTTCCACTTCTCGAACTAGTCTGAATCTATCCATGCGATTGATTGTGTCGAAGTGGAACATGGTAGAAACCACTTGATTACCGGTCAATGATGAGAACCGTTAACAAGTGTGAGAGAAACCACCAATAATGACAATGGCCCTCAAAGTACTTTAGTACAATCTATGAAGTGTGAATGAATGATTTGTAGTATAACACTCATAGAATTGTTCGATCGAAGGTCAATGATGAAAACCTATCGTTGAAGGTGAGAAACCTGCCATTAGGGCATGTAGATCCCAAGGTAATGATAGGATTCTAGATCAAATTTATAGATAATGAGTTGATGTCGATAGAAGGTGACCTGTCGCAAAATAAATGCGACACGAAACCATTAGATCAAGTTTTGAAGAATTTTTTTGCAAGGACTAACTCAAGGATGGTCACCGCGGATGGAGACAAATGTTTGCAATGAATGGTTTATTGAACTTTCTCTTGAACACATAACGACACTGTAGATGGCTTGGCAACATTTGACCTAAAGATAATACCCATAAACTGGCTGAAGACTTTCAAGGTGATTCGATTATCTGTTAGACAAAGGATTTCCCAACCCAAGTACAAGTGTGACAAAGTGTCATGTTCAAGAGCGACATGCTGCTTTCTAATACAAGGACAACAAATGGATTTTTTTTCTCTCTTTTTTTGCCACCATTACTAGCAAGTACCTATTTATTCTTGTCGAGCTTGAGGAGGATAACATTTTCTTGTTGTGTAAGCTCATCCTTCGGATGAGTCCATCTTAGTATTAAAATCAAACCCTAAGAAGGAGTGGTTCAATCCTATTGTGATCGATAGGTCCTATATTGTTTAGTTTTAATGAGTCCAGTATAGGAATAGCTCAGCGTTTTTCAATTTTAGGGAGTCTTAAGAAAAACATAAGTAAAATCCATGATTGTTCTTTTTCGTAAATCTAGTCCCTCAAGCCCGAAAAAGGATAAAATAATGTAGGAGAGAACTCTATTAACCATAATTAGTCAACATATACATTTTTCGTAATTAGTCCAATTCAGTCCGGAAAAGGGGTAAACTTATACTGAATGGACAACTATTCATTTACTTTAACGATTTCGAATAGTCAAGTACTAGATAATCTTTTCATATTTTGAGAGTCTGAAAAGGGCTTAAAAGAGGACTCCAGGGTTTCGCTTTTTCGTATTTTTACAGAGCCCGAAAAAAGTGATAAAATTGTACTCAATGTAAAAATAATACTTTTCACCAAAATCTTGTATCCTGCACAAAAACTCGAACAATTCCAAATATCTCCTCTTCAAAAAGTAAAAATATTTTGATTTGAATTTTTAAAAGTAAAAGTAAATAAAATAATATTATTTTATTCATTTAAAACTACAAAAAGGAGTTAGAACAAGTCATTTTCACCTTTTTTCTTTTCAGAATAGAGCAGAGAGAGCTTTTGGCCAAAAACTTCTGGAACTGATATCAGAGGAACCGAACGATCATTTTGAGAACCGTCAGAACTAGGTAATCCACTTCATCATTTTATTTGTTTTCATCCATTTCATTTCTTATTTTAAGCTTTCATGGCATATTTTAGAAGGAAATTACGTTTTAAAATCTATCCTCAGGGGTGCACGGGTTTTCTATGTGAAAACCACACACCCCGACGATTTGTTAAAAGAAGAACCATCGGGGTGCCGCGGGTTCTATGTATGATGTTTGCGGAAAAACGCACTGTCTAAAAATAGAACCTATACAAGTGCCCTGAGTTTTTAAAAAACCTAATTTTCTCCATAAGAAATGGTTCAATTTTCCCCCAACTGATTTCTAATGTTTAATTTCTCGATTTTCAGGTCTTTAATCATGTTGGAATGGCAGGAATGAGAATATGAACTCATGGAGAACGAAGCCATGGATGATCTAGCAACCATGTGTGCATTAAAAAATGTGGCTTATATAAATTCAGGGCAATTCAGGGCATTAAGGCACAAGTTGAGTTGTTGACTTGGCTTGTAAATGCATGGAACGTGCAAGATCAATGTTTCATAATTGGGGACCATCAGCTTGTAATTGAGCTGGAGGACATATACTTCCTTACTGGGCTACGTCGTAGAGGGAGAAACATTTCCTTATTTGGGACTAGACCAGGAGGTCTTCCCCCTGCTAGCTACAAGGCTCAGTATTGTGGCAATAACTCAAAGCTAAGGGATGGTCACATAGACATCAAAACTATTGTGTAGCTAGAACTAAAAATCATAGCATTCATAGTTACCAGGTTATGCAGGAGTGCAACTCCTCATGTAACTACCAAATCACAGATGCAGACTGCTATTGAGTGTTTTGGAGGGAAAGTATTCAACTGGAGTGGAGTGTTGGATAATATGAAGGGCCAACTGACTAGAGCTAAAAATGGGAAGTTGAAAAAATTTGGGTATCGTGCCATTCTTATCTCTTTTTCTCTAGAGAGGATCCCACTCCTTGTGCCTCAACAGACTCCATTGGATCTTGGAAATCATCAGGAACCTCGTATGGTGCGATGGGTAGCATTGATGGCTCGCCATGGTGGCGAACGTGGTGCATTGGTTTGGTTCACTCCAGAGTCTGAATTATTTGTCGTAGCTCAGGAATCATATCTTCACGATTGAAGATTTTCCTTATGCAGGGATGGAGTATGGAGACGATCCTGAAACATCTCTGCAGCCAGGGGCATAGTGGGATGAGATAGGTTAGTGAATCATTTTGAACTTTTTAATCTAATTTTTATTTGATTTTTTATCATCCAATACTAACAAAAATTTTAAATGCAGATTTCGGTCCGATACGACCAGCAATGCTTCATCACTTTGATAAGCGAGAGGCACAACCCATAACAGCCCCATTGGATGATGCAACATAGATCCTAATAGAGATGGAGCACTATCTTGAGAGGTTGAAAATTGATATTCCTGAGACAGGAATCGATGATATACCTCTCAGGCTCCAGAGACATGTGATTGGTGTCCCAGGTCCGCTCATGAGATTTCTGCGCAAGGTGGCGCATGCCATAGTTTGCTATCATGATCATCGTCATGGATAGTTGATGGTAAATGTAGATTGACATTTTTTTTTTGTATCGGTATCTTTTGGATCATAAAGTGTTTGAACCTATGATCACAGACGATGTAATATTTTTTGACACAAACTTATTTATCCTAATGATATTACTACCTTCATTCTATGAGTATCTTGTTCAACATGGATTGAATGTTGCTTTGATTTACTTTGTTAATGTTGTAGATATCTATTTAAAACTTGATTAGCTAATGCATCAGCCAATGTGTTTAAATTTCTTGAAATATGTTGATATTTGATATAATCAAATTGTCTTTCCAAGAGATGAACCTTCAAAAATAATCTTAACGATACTGGATTTCTAAAAGCATAAACTCTGTTTAAATGTAATATAATGAGTTGCAAATATAACCTAACAATCAAACATCGAATACCAAATGTAATGGCATCAGATAATAACTCAATGATTGCGCTATATTCTGCAATAATGTTCTTTGTTTGACCAAGGCATATCCCATGAATAGATACTAACTCATCGGTGACTGAATTGATAACCCAAGCCGCAGAAGAGATGTTCCGTTTACTACGACAGGTGCCATTAGAAAAACCAATGTAAGTTTGAAGGGATGTTGACATCTGCAATATCAAGAGTAATCAAGATACGCAGTGAAAGTAGTAACAACAAAAATAACTAATCTAGGCACACTTGTCTAATCTAAGGCACACTGTTCTAAAATGTAACTAATGTACAAGGGATATCTTCATATGAAAATTCATCCATAATATCTCTTGAGATAAAGACATTTATGGTTTTATCTAAAGAGATCCCGTCATAATCAATTAATTCATAGGCTCCTTTTGCAAGCACACGCTTGACAATATAGGTACCGTGCCACATCGGTTCGAATTTACCAGTACCTAGCTTATCGTTAGCTTGATCGTATACTAAAACTAGGTCACCTTCTGAATGAATGCAAGGGCTAACACTTTGATCATATTGAGCTTTAACACGTTTCTTCTGAGCTTCGGCAGCTAATGCAGTGGTGCAATGAGTCTCATCTAATTTTGCTAAGTATAGAAAGTGTTTCTCCTCTTCAAAGGTAGCTGGTAACAACTAAATGGATAATTTGAGTGACGGTATTTCACATTCAATGGGTAACACGGCTTCTAAACCGTAAACAAGTTGAAAAGGAGTGAACCCTTTAGCAGTTTTTGCATAGGTACGATATGCCCATAATGCCGAAAAAATCATGGTATGCCAATTAGATTTATGAGTTCCGACAATCCATTTAATCATGGTGGTTAAAACCTTAGTGACGACCTCAACTTGACCATTAGCATGTGGGTAATATGGTGTAGAATTATCATGGCGTAGGCCAAGTTGATCAGAAAGTTCAGTTATCATAATATTTCTAAAATGGCTCCCATGGTCTGTAATGATAGCTTGAGGGACACCGAACCGAGGAATCATATGATTGAATATGAAAGTAGTTGTAGTTTTTCCATCAACCGTGAATGTAGGCATCACCTTGGCCCATTTGGTAAAGTAATCTACGGCGAGAATAAAATACCCATGCCCCCCGGCCAAGTGAGGGTTACATGTAATGAAATCGACGCCCTATTTGGTGAAAGGACCAATAGCAATGATTTGGTGAGGAGGAGATGGAGGTGCACACATATTTTGATCAAAAATTTGGCAATTATGGCATTTTCAGACCGTGACAATATAATCTTTGAATAAATACAGCCAAAATTAACTAGCACACAATATCTTTTAGGTTGTGGAAAACTATGACATATGACCACCACATGCTCCAGAGTGGCAATCATTCAAAACCATTTCAGTCTTTTCATGAGTTATACATCGTTAAAACACAGAATTAGAACCACGACAATAAAGTGTGTCCCCAACAATATTGTATTGCTGCGATTGGTATCGGATTCTCCATCAATCTGATCGTAAAATATCTGGGTGAAAGGTTTGGGTCTGAATATATATAATGATATCTCCATATGAGGGATCTAAATTACTAATTAGAAACAAAGATTCATCCATGATAGGATTCTATGCCACCGTTTTAGATTCAGTATTGGGAAAGTCACACATAAGTTCGGCAAACACTAGTGATTTCTTAGACTTAGACTTCTGGAACTCCAAATCAAACTATTTCAGGACAACAATCCATTTGGAGTATTTTCCCCCGAGCAATTATTTTGTTAATATGTACATCATCGGGCTGCAATTATATATCACTGTGGTTTTGCGTAACAAGATGTAATGACGAAAACATTGGACAACTTGAACTGTTGCCAAGGCCAATTTCTCCACATGTGAATACTTGATTTCCGTCGGGTTGAGATTTTGACTTAGGTAATAGATCACATGTTTGTTGGTAGATTCATCCTCCTGAACCAAAACCATTCCAATGGTGGAATTGGATGCAACTAAGTATACAAAAGTAATCCCAACGGTAATTGGGTAGATGCAATAACGGTGCATGCGTCAACGCATTTTTAAGTGCATCAAAATATTTATCAGAAATCTTGTCCCAAATAAATGGAACATATTATTTCAACAACTGGGTAAAACCTTTCGTTAACTCTGGATAGTTAGGGATAAACCTATGTAAAAAGTTTGCTTTCCCTTGCAAACTCTGGAGTTGGCGAAGAGTGGAAGGAGGAGGTAAGTTGATGATAGCCTCAACATTCGATGGATCGAAACGAATGCCCTCTTTCAAAATGACAAACCCAAGTAAACGTCCTGATTGTACACAAAAAACACATTTGTGTGGATTCAAACGAATTTTGTAATGCCTACATCTCACGAGGATAACACGTAAGTGCATAGGATGATCTTCTCTATGTAAATAATGAGCAGGTAAGTCATCCAAATAAGGCTATACAATATGTTTGATATCGTGAAACGCATAATACATAGCTCTTTGAAAATTTGCACCAGCATTTTTCAGTCCAAAAGGTAATTTATAATATGCACGTGTGCCCCAAGGACATATAAACATTGTTTTAGGTTGATCGGCAGGGAGTATGTTGATTTGATTGTAGCAAGAAAAACCATCCATAAACGAGAATATCTCATTTTAAGCACAATCATCAACAATTTGATCGATATAGGGTGTAGGATAATTATCTTTCGGACAAGCCTTGTTAATATCCTAATAATCGACGCATACTTGATAGTCCCTTGTTTTTTTGTTACAAGAACTATATTAGATTCCCAATTCGTCAAAGGAATAGGATAAATAAATCTTGCTCGTAGTAGTTTTTAAACTTCAGCTTTGATTGCTGCAGCTTTCCTCGGATGTATTGGACGCAATCTCTGTCTAATAGGCTTAGCATCTGGTTATATCTTGATTTGATGAATTACAATCTTAGGATAGATACCTGACATCTCTTCGTAATACCAGGAAAAAATGTCTCGGAATTATTTAAATAGGGCTTTGTAAGTTTTAATCTCTTCAATCAAACAAGAAGAACCTATATGAATGTTTTCAATAATTCTAGGTTTAGTTGATATGTCAATAGGAATAGTTGTAGAAATTTTTCCCAAATTTGTCTCAGAATCTGAATGTGTGATCGATGTGGGATTATGAGGTTCCTTGACATAATCAATTGTAAAGATAGATGAAAAATTATTTTCAATTCTATCAATATCATGCAAAAAAGAGATATATGATGTAGATCGTCCCATGGCAATTCATCCAATGACAAAATTTCTCGAATACTTTCATCAGTAGCGAATACATGTTTAAATGGGTCCGGAAATGACGTCAAAGTTGAGCTTGATATAGAAGATGATCCTTCTTTGATCACATTAATTGGATCAGTAGATGTTGATGGGGTGTCAGAATATGAGTGTATTACTACATATGCTGATTCAAAAGGACTTAAAAGCATCTCGCCATTATAAGAGTCCAATTCTGATTCTAAAGGCACAACCCATGTGTCATCAAATGGCATTGTGCTTGATGTGATCATATTAATATTGGAATTTTTTTGTGGTACGTTAGGAGAGGGCATAATGAAAGTTCCCATGAGAGAAAAATCCTTCATTAATCCTACACCAACATCTTCATATGGGATAACCGATTTTCTGACATGCTGGATGCTATTTGTAGAATTAGGGTCTGAAGAAAAGTACGACAACTTATTTATTTTAATAATATTTCCTTTGTGAGGAAACATTATCATCTGAAAGAATGATGAAACAACAACAGTCATTGCATAAGACCAATTGCGACCCAAAATAAGGTTGTAATCAAGAGGGGCATCGACAACTTACATCTCTAGGTTTATGGTTTTTCCTTCTACTTCTATAGGTAGATACTGGAGTATTGTGTATGGATGAAATCCTCTTCCGTCAAAGGCTTTAAGAATTTTCGGTGATTGGTTGAGTGTTGGAGAACCAAGGTTTTTTCAAAAATTTAATGACATTATACATGTAGATGCCCCCTCATCAATTACAATACGAAAAACTCGTCTCCATTTGACTAATACTGGAATCTGAAAAGCCATTTGATGTGGGAGTCTAGGTACAAAATTTTCGAGATAAAATACCATTAGGTTCGAGTCTTGAGGATCAATAGCCTCGATGGCTGATAATAGTAATTTCCTTTGTGCTGGACAAGAATGTAGTACTTCTAAGGCTAACATTGTTGAAGGGGATATGACCAAATCTTCAACAATATTGTAATTTTGAGCAGCTCTCGCATGTGGATTGAAAGCTGATTTTCTAAGTACACCTTTAGCAGGCATTTTAATCACTAAATTAGGGTTAGTTTTCTCGATTTGAAGTGGTTCAGAAACTGAAGGAGTTGTTGCTGGTGTTTGACTAGAAGAATCTATCTCTTTACTAGTTAGAGGACTCTTAGATCCATAGTCTTGAGATCATGTCACAACCATGACCTGAGACATCATTGAAATATATGCCGATGAATTGGAATAAGATCCTATCATTTTACTATCTTGAGATGGAAAAGGATCCTTCAAGAAAATAGGTGTGGGTGAACTTTTGACAAATTTGGATACCTTGGCCCGATGTGGACACTCTTTGGTATAGTGATCCTCATCACAAATAAGACAAATATAACGAGGTTTCCACTTTTCGTCCGATGGTTTGTTTTTTTCTGTTTTCTCTTTAGGGGATGTGTTTTGTTTATTTTTATTCTTCCCTTTATTATTTTACTGGATTTATCTTTAGTTGTGGATGAATCTACAATGTGAATATTAGCAGAAGTTTCGAGGGAAGAATATCATTTAAGTGAATCTGGTAGATTTATTATGGAGAAGTAGGTTTAGATGACTTATTCTTACTCTTTGTAGTACTAACTGTACCAATTACACCATCTGCAGAATGAGAACCAGAGGTAGTTGCAATAATTTGACCTAGGCGTGGTAAATCAAGAACTTTTTCATATAGAGTACTAGACTGTGTGTATACAAGGTCTAAGTATTATGCTTGAGCTAAGACTTTTTCTTCTATAACAACACTTCCCTTAACTACGTCTTCAGTGATCTTCAAAAGTAATTATTTAATGAACCATTCTGCCAAAATTTGATCCGGAATGAAAATCTTCACTAAACGTCATCTACGTCTCCATTCATGTATGTAGACATACTATGTTTTAATGAAGTTAAAAGTCTCGTGTCATTGTCATAATAGACTGGAAAATGGAAGTGAGTTAGGAAAGTTGTTACTAAAGTGTTGAAATTATTGAAAGAGCCACGTGGTAATTTGATATACCAATTCGTAGCTAAGCCTATCAATTTTCTCTAAAAAAGACTCAATCAAATAGAATCATCGATTAAGGAGTTGGATGCACACCAAAGATGATAAGCCATCACATGATTTGAGGGGTCTTCTCCTGATTTTCCTTCAAACTTAGGTCTATCACTCAGCAACTTAGTTGGCATTTCCGGCCGAAACAGAAGATAATAAATTGGATCATTCATGAAGCTGGATAAATCTAGTAAGTTTAAAGTTCCAATGAATGGTAACCAACGATTAGGGTCCTGTTGTGCAAACTGATAACCTTGAGGAACAA